>KZ883070.1:0-13733 GCA_003456935.1 Machilis hrabei
TGCATTCTCTTAACTCTCTTAATAGTTCACAGTTTTGATGTCTGATATCCAACATTTGTGTTTCTTGCTCCCTAATTTTATTTTGATTTTCTTTCATATTATGTATGCAGCTCTGGCAAAAATAGCTACCAACAAAGTTCCCTTTTATAGCATTTGAATATATGAAATTATTATTATTACAGTTTTTTTCACATATTACACATACCACCACATTCTTGCAAGTATCAACATTATTTACACTAACACAGTCTTTCTTTACACCGAGTTCAATACCACAAACATTTTTTACATTGTGTTTAGTTTTACGTCCTTTCAGACCATGACTTATGTTTATCAAGTCACATGGTGCCATCATTTCAGAGTTTCCGACTGGTTCACTTTCATGCATACTCAAACGCTTATTTTTGCTGCATTTTGAACAAATCCATGCTTTATTTGTAGTCATATAATAATCTAAGTCATTACCAGTTAAGTTTGCACATTGTGAATGAACCACAATATTAGAAATACTGCAACAAATTTGTCTTGTCGTAATACAGAAGACTTACATATATCACATGTACTCATTTTATTGATATTACGACTTTCTGCATTTATTTTTGAAGTACACTTGGCAACACAGAACTGTTTGTTTTGATTTGTACTAAAGCAGTTTGGAGCAACTAATAAACAGATTTCTCCTTGTAGAGTCTTACCTCTTACTTCCAATTATGCAATTATAATCGCTGGCACTTTATTTATTAATATTACTCACTGTTGTAGCTATATTCACTTAATAATATTATTAAAATCAGTGAATCATTACCAAGTTACTGAAATTTTAATTTTTTTTAAAGACCTTTTTCTTATTATTAACTGTTGATGTCAAAATCATTCATGAAACATTTGTTTTTATCTTGCATAAATCTGATTATCATTTGTTAACAATTTGTGTATCATGATTATACATGTTATATGATGTCATATGTTTTAGTTCGTAGCAACTCCACACCAAGATTGATTTTATGTGTTTGTTCGCACACAGTTTGTTGTCATGTTTTTTCCGGTAGGTTTTTTTAGAACTACATATTTTTTTTAATTTTTAAGATTTGTCTTCGGCACACCTTTAATGCCAACTAGCTTACCAGAAACTATTCGCATCTGAGTTCTTGCCTTAAAAAACGGGAGTGATGTAGAGATGTGATATTTAGCATCAAAGCTTAATTTCATTTTTATCACATTTACAAAAATATTTGTGATTTTTCAAAAGTATTTAAAGTGCAGGAAGACCTTAGCAGGAAAAAGGAAATTATATGACGTCGCATCCCGTGTTTCCAAGAATTAGAATTGCGCATTGAACACTGAGTTTCAGGGAAATACTGGCATACTGGAAGACGACCCATGCACTAGATTGATGGTAGGATATCATGTAACATGTTGTATGTAACACACACGTGTGTTAATTTTTTATAAAGCCTGAGGAAGCTTTTAAAAGGGGAAAGAAGGAAAAGGTGGGGGCGAGAGTGCAGAGAGACAGAGGGAGTTTGAGTTCTGCTGAGAGCCTAGACAAGAGCCTTGGATGGTTTGGGTACAGTATGTGAACAGGTTTTATATATGTTACATGTCAATATTATCAGACCTCAATTTAACAATTAATGTGGTTTCACATTGTCAGTTACTCCCGAAACTTTAACTGTGTAATGCTGTAATTTGACTAGGAAACAGAGTTGTTATGTTATATAAATTACCATAATTAATTAACACACAAGGCATTAAACATTATGTTCTGGTAGGTTAAGGTAAAATAAGCCCATTTTCTCAGCTGTAAGGTGTGGAGGATACACAGTAAAAGGTCGTTTATCCTATCTTGTGTTTCAATATATCATTCGCCTCATTAGGATAAGTAAGAGAACTGCACTTCCTGTATAGCCGGAGCGAAGATAGCACCTTGTTTGATAACACTAAAGCACTGTAACGGCTGGTAACTATTAAGAAATAAAACAAGACCTACATTCAGTAATTTGTAAAGCTGACACCTTTAATTAGTAGGTAATATTGGGTTCTTGAGTTATTTATGCATTGGACCAGCTGTAGTGTAGATGGTAGATACAATAGTGTATTAATAATATAATACAACTGTTTCACTACAGTACTAACAATGAAAGACAGTGTTCATGTGAGAAGCAACTGTGTAGTGGTGATAAATAATTTTGCAAACTACAAAAGTGTGACAGATTAAGTAACTGTTAATGTGTGGTGAGTCAAGTTGACAATGTTTTTTACACAGACGTTGCTGACTCTATAATAAATCCCACCACCATTTCTTATCAGATTTGTGCATATAAAAGCCTACTAGATTGACATGTCAAATAATGCAAAATAACGAAGATGAGACAGCTAAAACTCAAGTACATTTAGTGGGTTACGACCTTAGTGTATAACAAGGGTAGAATAATTGGGAGAAAAAAAAGGGGGTGGATTTAGTGCATAATATAACAGAGGACAACACGACAATAAAATTGCCTATAGAAATACAGTAGAGTCCCGCTACTCCGAAAATCCGCCTATTCCGAACAGAGTTCAGAAAAAATACCGATTTTTTTAACTTAAAAACAGGAGAAATTAAAAAGACGTTCGTGAAAAAACGTACATTTATTGTTATACAAAGAAGTTAAATAGAGCCTAAGCTTGATGAAAATGCCTGAAACCAAATTGGAATGAAAGGTGGTTACTTACAGAACATGTCGGCTCCATTTATACAATTCTGTAGAATCATTTTTAATCACTGCTAAACACAAAATTCATTTATTCATGAAATCCACCTATTCCTAATTCCCGCTAAACCGAACAGTGTTCGGTCCCAATTAGTTCGGAATAGCGGGACTCTACTGTACTAGATTATGCAGGTCAAATGAAAATATTTCAAGTTAGTGAAAGCGGAAGCATAAAAAACAACATATAATGATGGAGGTTAAAAAAATTTGCCGTCCGGCAGAGTGTATTACGTGTAGATTGTTTTTTTTCTAAACTTGGAATGCATGCCAGCAGTATTATAATATGGCATTTTTGGTGCATTGACAATGGGAAATTGATTGTTAATTGTAGTGTTACGTATGGCTTGTAAAAAATTGATTTTAATAATGAAAGGGGGTTAGATATATTTACACGATCACATTCGAAATAAATTTGCATAAGTTTAATATTACTTCAATTAGAGCTCAATTATATAACACCGAAGATAGCCTGTTAAATGAAGTGTATAACAAAGTGCAATAATTAATTAAGGTTAAAATATATGCTATTTCGGGAGTGATAACTGTATCCACGGTCTCCCTATCGTTTTTTTTGTTTGTTTTTTTTTTTCGTTAAGATGCTCAGAAAATGAACAACCAACCTCAAGTAAAGCGTTCCTAACTCGCACAGGCCAAAATATAATACTTTCTATCATCTTACTTTACTATACTCTACTTTCTCTATCCTGAATCCACTTTCACTCAAAACAGGAAAGCTATGCTGAGGAAACCTAAAATCTGAACATCATTAACGAACAAAAACGAGCTATATTAAGTTCCATTTCAATTGAAATTAAACGCCTACAAAGGCCGGGTCATCAAAGCATTAGATATGGCCTTATAAGCAACGAATTGTCGACATATTTTGGAAGGAAAGTCATAATGAATTATGGAATTAAAGCTAGGTTATACCGAAATATTTTGGGAAACTTTTAGTAAAATAGGGTGATGCACGTGCATGAAAGGCTAGTGTGTGATTTACCTTGTAATAAAAATTGGTTCAACCCTATTTATTGCAACCCTGACTAACATCAATTAAAGGAATACATAAGTATAAACAACACCAGAACACAAAGAAAAGCAATCCATCTATAAAAATATAATTTATTAAAGTTCAAAATAAACTGAAATATTGTGCAGCAAGGAATGCAATTTATATCTAAGGGTCAGGCATGTGGCGCGGATTGATGGGACAAACGAATAAGGAGGAAATGTGAGAAAACACGTGCACACAAACGTAACCGTTGAAACATAGAATGCAGCTTCCATTTCTCAAGAGTAATCTTTGTGATAAATCACAGTATTACGGTTTGAATAACGTAAAGAAAATCATTCAACAAGATGGAACAAATTAAGTAATTGAAATATAAATAAACTTGTGAAACACTAACACACGATGGAAAATAGATATGTCACTGACCTATTATATTTTTTTTATAGGTGGGGAAATTGTGAGGCAATAAATATGTAATAATTATTTAAATATAAACACATAGTAGACATGTGAATCCTTCAAATGTAAATCTTAAATATTTATGCACAAGATTAAATTCTTATTGTGTAAAAGTAAAATATGTGGTATTGTTCAAAGTGCCAGCACGTCAACTAATCTGCACAGAATTAAAATGACGAAACAACACCTTGCAATTAGATTGTGATAGCGCGGAATAAGCGCGCATCGCAAAAACGGTTGATTGACTTATGGAATGGGAAAATGATAAAAGGGAGAGTGACAGCTCGATGAAGGACAGTGGATTGTTACTTGAATTTGTGGGTTACAGATTATTTTGTGTGATATACATTTTGATAGGGTTGCGTGTGTATGAAGATGAATTTCACGCTGTTATGAAAGTATATATTCTTATTTATTGTTAAATAGATACACTGCTCAAAAGAATTAGGGGATAATGCGACATTTACGGAATTCGCCACTAACATTCACAATTCGTTACTCTGTGGGTAAACGTACATATCGAAGTGTTATGTAAACACAAAAGTCGGTTGAAAAGAATATGCAAATTGAAGCTAGCGACGTTCCACCTCACGTGCCCTGAGCGTAGAGCGGAATGCTCATGCGTCATCCCATTCACTTTTTAACAAGACAGTGCTGATATAGGGTGATTAAGTGATGCCTCAGCAGCGCGAATTACTCGAGTCCACTGCTTGGAGAGCAATTGGACGATTGGAAGCTGGTCAAACACAGCAAGTAGTGGCAGCAGCGTTTGGAGTGTCGCAAAGTGTCATCTGTAGATTGTGGAGGCTTTTCCAGGATACCGGAACGGTACAAAGACGACATGGGCAGGGTCGGCCAACATCAACAACCCCACAAGTAGACCGGTATTTGTAATTACTAGCCCATCGGATCCGCCGAATGAATGCTACCGAACTGCAACGTGAGTTCACTGCGGCTACGGGAAGACGCATATCTACACAGACAATACGGAATCGCCTTCATCAGGTACGGCTGTATGCCCGTCGACCAATGGTGTGCATGCCCCTCACCACACGTCACCGGAGAGCTCGCAGAGAGTGGGCTGAAGAACATCGTGTGTGGAACCATGAACAATGGCGATCGGTTTTGTTCAGTGACGAGTCTCGGTTCAGCACGTATCCCGATAATCGACGAGTTTTTGTGTGGCGAGAAAGAGGAACACGCAACAATCTACAATTTGTGCAAGAACGACATGCGTTTATGGTGGTGGAGTTCTCGTGTGGGCCAGCATCAGTATCGGTGGTCGTACATCATCCGGAATGGAGCGCTGACGGCAGTGCGATACCGTGATGAGATGTTGCGACCCATAGTTGTGCCTTACGCCTTGTTTTTATGGACGATAATGCTAGACCTCATCGGGCGCAGCTGGTGGACACCATGCTTGACGAGGAAGGTATCGAGCGGATGGACTGGCCAGCGTTCTCGCCTGACCTGAATCCTATTGAGAATGCATGGGACTCACTAGGGAGACGTATTGCAAGTCTGCAAGCACCTCCCGTGACGACTCAGCAGCTTGACCAGGTCCTCATCGAGGAGTGGCGCAGAATCCCCCAAGACCTGTTGGATAACCTGATTCTGTCGATGCCACAGCGATGCGCAACCGTTTTAGCGGTTGCTGGACACCACACACCATATTAGAGGTCCAGTTCCATGCGAAGGCATTGTTGGTGAGTACCATATCACATGTTGATGTTTACCACTAATTTTGCATTCATGTTGTACAATTGACCTTTGCCTTGCCTGATTTGGCACGTGTTATCCTCCCATTGACTGGCACTCATGGTTTTGATACCTACCTATCGTCTGTCTGTCCGTGCACAGTCGAAACTCACATTATCCCCTAATTCTTTGAGCAGTGTATATGCGTCCATTAGAGATGTCTTGAAGTCATTCCTATTCCAATTTAATATCTTGTGTGTAATGGGAGGGGTATACCTTTTAGACTACAATGCATGGAGAACAAACGTACTCAATTATGTTAAGGGGTTGCTCTCAAAATCCCAATAATAATTATATGGGCAGTACAATAAGTTCTTAACATACCTTACAATTCTAATCTAGTTTAGATGATACCACAACCCTATAAAACTTAGCATGTATACACAGAGTTAAGACTTTGGGCTCGCAGTATATTGAGAGGACTGGCAGCACAATTTGAGTGATCAAAAGAGAGGCTACCAGGTAAATTTGGATTCCACTATGAGCCCAAGAAATATATGGGAATGTATAAATGGGATTGTTTTTTTGTTTGTTTGTTTGTTTAAATGTAGATCTGGATGTGGATGAAGGATAGCGTGTATCGAAAAAAACTTTTTGCAAATCTTGAACTCCTGGGTGCTCAAAAGGTGCCATTGGTGGCACAGACTTCCGGTGATTTTTTTCAGTAGAGTTCTGAGGTTCCGAATTGACTTCTAAAATTTGCTTCTGTGAGGGTAGGCAACACGTACAACATTTACAGGAAAATGCCATTTTATGGCATTTTAAGGAATATTTTTTAATCATCCGGACATATTTTGATTCGGTTTGAGAACGGACAATTTACACAACCATTTCTTGATGCATTGGCCGCTTCTAAACGAACATACACCCTTTTTTAGTCTCTTAATCAGTTTCCAGAGGTGTCTTGGTCCATCATATATGTAAGGGGACGATTTAATTGAAAACCAGATCGGTGCATATACTTTTATAATGCACTCAGTCAACAGCAACAACTCCTGAGATGGTTCTTGAGTGCACAAATAAAGCCGAATAATTCTGGAAGCTATGGTAAGCAACCGCGATTGAAACAGTGGGCCTGGCTTTTTTCGTGAAAGGCTAAGCGAGCGCCAACCACTAGAAACTGCCATGCAAATATCCAACAGACACTGTTGATCTGAACTCAAGTCCGTAAAATGATCAATACCGTCCACCCAGTCAAATGCAATTGGTTCAAATTCACTGCACACGGGGATATCTTTACAATTTAAAATTGACTGTCCAATGGGTCCGGAGTTAGTTTTCGGTCCTTTAGTTGGTCCATCTAAAAGCCGCATTAGATACCGAAGAAGCAGTTCATTTAAGTGTAACATGCACACTGCATGGTGGAGCGGAGCATTGATGGACACTTCGATCAATGATAGGACTCCATTTTTCCTTCCGGTGTTTACTGCAGTGCCATCGCAGCCTAATACTACTAGGTGGGATATGTCAAATTCCCTTTTAGAAATGAGCGAGCATAATCTTGGGCGTGACCTGATTTCAGCAACACGTGGCAAATGTACTCTGTCCCAGGCTCTTTTATCAAACAAATATGTTCCTCGTTCTGTTCACTAAGATAGTAACAATCTCCTTTTCTTGTCCTTACTAATGTGCGATCTTTCCGCCCGTCAAAATAGAGCCCGCTGATTGCCGTTTCTTTAGAGGCAGAGTCAGTCTGCAGTTTTTTCTCGAACTTTTTCATTTCCCTGGCTATTTTGCTTTTATCAAAAACGGAATCTGGGTTTTCCGGAGAAACGACCCCAACATCTTCTAACGCAGCAGTAACAAGTAAGGCGACATTTCGTCTGGATGCTCCCGTTCTGAAGGCGGCAGAAGCCACGTTTTCTAAAGATATACGAGCTTGTCCGGGTCCAAATATTGGAAGACGTTGAAGGTTGAGGTTCAAAATCAGACTCTTTAATGGTCGATGAATTTTCACTGGACGATTCCTTCGATGTTCCATGCCTTCTTAAACATTTTCGGATAGGGTAGTCGGTCTCCTCCCTCTTCCTCAGTCTCTTCTTTCTTGCTTGCATCTTTTGTCTTTTTTGGGTAGTTTCCCTATCTACACTTCCAATTTTCATTTTGCGCTCCATCCACTGGTCCAGTAAAAACGGGTACTGTTCCTTTGACACTTTCTTATGTTTAGCACATTTGCATTGTTCAATGGGATTGGAGCACTTGCAACTGCAAATATCAAAACGCTGCGTCTTCCTCCTCTTGCTGAGTGGAGCTACGATGTGTCGATGCTTTAAATTTTTTCTGAGATTTTCCGTGGTAGTTTTTAATCCTCTCAATAACTTGTTACAGACTAATCACCGGCAGGGACGCTTTCATCCAAATCTCCATTACCTTTTCTGCTGTCGTCTTCACCAATTCATTCACTGCAGGATCCTTTTTGGATACGTCCTTCCTTAGTTTCCTCTCCCAGTTAAAATGGTGCATAACGTCCCAGTAAGTTGGTAAACAAATACCTCTCAATTCTTTAGGAGTGCCGAAGAGCCCGTGTTTAACCGTCCCATGAAGACACTCATTTTCACCACTTTTTGTGTCAACACACACACTCTACTACAAAAAAATACAGACTAATGCGCACCAACACGATTCTGCCACAAAACATAAACTACTGCGCACGCAAAATGTCAGACAACCATCCAGCACCATTTGCTGATGCCAACTGACGAAAAAATACACCCCACCTACCCTTCCAAACCACCCTGCCTATCTCTTCCCCTCCCGCAGGCTAACCCTGTTGCCACGTTGCATTACCCCTTCACTCCCACACTGGTATTCAAACAAAGAAGACACCCAAAACGCAATTCGTGGAATGGACGTTTGTTCATTTAGAGGCAATACAGCCAGAAACGCTTGTGTAAATTGTCCTTTCTCGAATCTAATCAAAATTTGTCCGGATAATTAAAAAATATTCCTTAAAATGCCATAAAAATTGAATTTTCCTGAAAATGTTGTGCGTGTTGCTTACCACACTCAAGCAAAAATTTCAAAGTCGATTCGGAACCTCAAAACCCTACTGAAAAATCTAAAAAAAAAATCACAGGAATTCGTTGCCACCAATGGCACCTTTTGAGCACCCAGGAGTTCGAGATTTGAAAAAAAAAAAGTTTTTGTTTTATACACCCTAATGAAGGAGTCTTAATTTGCAAAAATGGATGCAATCTAAACACCACNGAGTTGTCCGAGTAATAGTTAGCTGGATCTGGCGAGCGGCACCTAAGATATTCTGAGACCAGCAATATATGGTGAAATCATCTACAAAAAGGGATCCTGATACTGGAGTATGCATGCAGGAAGGTAGACCATTGACCACTATGGCAAACAAAGTACCACTTAAAATAGCCCCTTGGGGCACCCCATTTTCTTGAATAAAATAATTAGAAAACGTGAAGTGAAAATTGGCATATTGTCTATAAAACCCCAGTAATACAATTTTTTTTAAATAACAAAAAGTCTTGTAGTTTGTATGCTTTGTTGAAGTAAAAAAAAAAAGACAGCTATAATATGTTTTTTGATAAAAGTATTAAGGATAGCACCCTCAAGATTAATCAGATGGCCAATTGCTGTTCGGTGGCGACGAAAGTCACACTGGATGTCAGACAGAAGGTGTCTTGTCTTCACTCTAGCACCCAGATAGATCATCCGCTTCAAAACTTGGCAAACTCAACTTATGAGCACATTGGGACGACAACTTCACCCATTAATCCCATCTTTGTCTGGTTTTAATATAGGTAAAATAATACATAAGATTTGGGTACCGCCCCTTCCCTGCCAAAAATACGATTGTGTGGGTACAGCAGGTGCTTTTTGGACTCTTATGGAAGATGTCTGTGCATGTGGTAATGAATATCATCTGGGCCAGGAGATGCATCTCGTATGCTTGAATGGAAGCATCAAGTTCCCATTTAAAAAAAAGGTCAATTGTATGATTTTCAATGCTTACAAACAAAATCTAACACTCTGCTCGAAATTTTATGGCTTGAAACTGTGGTTGACAGTCCGCTGAACTGTTTACAGTGGAACAAGTTTCGGCAAGTGTGTCTACTATTTATGGTGGCTAGACTACATGGTTATCATTGTGTAGAAGAACGGGGATAGAATTGGACACATCTACCCAAAACTATGTAATTTTTCTCATACTCGAGAAGGGAGCGTGGAAGCTGTAATGCAAGAAACGAAAGAGACCCAGCATTTTCTTTTGCTAGTTGCTAGTACCAATTTTCTATTAAAGATATTTTCATTTGTGCTAAATATGCATGAACAACAGGTTTGGGATGGCTAAAATAAAATAAATTCCTTCAGGAGAGCCTATTTTTTTTTCAATTCGATACGTCCAACATGGCGGCATTACTCCCACTAACGGTGAAAACGCCATTTGCAAATGCAAGTAAAAAATATTGATACACCTAAACCAGATGCAATTTAGAAACAAAATCCTCTCGTATGACTAGCAGCACTAATATCATGCAAGAAATTAGCGTGCAGTAGTATTAAACAGTTTCCATAATATAATTAAAAGAGTGAATTGATGGCATCTGTTCCCAAAACTATCCTATACAGGGTGAGTCGGGAGGAACGCACCAAACTCCAGGAGTGTAATCTACACATAAAAATAATTTGAAAAAACAAAAATGTTGTTATCCAATTTTTGTTTGTTTTCAAGTTATAGCGTCATAACAAAATTCCCGACACACATTATTTTAATTATAGCCTTCATGTAATAAATGGTGCTATTCTCGCTTGTTTTAAAATTACTGCGTCTTAAAGAAATAAAACATTAATAAAACTATCCTTGTAACCCTTTTTACAAAAACTCAGTTAAGTTCTCCGTAAAAAGATGTTTACCGATTCTTATCGCCTATGCTGAACTGACTATCTGAATCAATTCGTTGTAGCAAAAACAATTTTTTTTTTTCTTAAACTGTCAGTGTATTGAAAACAGATTTAACGTTTATTTTCGTTATAATTTTATTACGTATTTTATTTTTAAAAGTGTTACAAAATACCACACACTTATTCAAAACTTGAATATGCAAATATGGTGTTTGTTAATGTTTTTTGCAATGGGAGTGCTACAGCTGCTGTTGAAGAATATCGTCAACGGTTTCCACATCAGAGAACTCCGGATAAAAATGTATTTGTAAGAGCCTTCAACAAACTGTGCGAGACCGGAATGCTTCCCAGTGCTAACATAACATCTGAACGTGCAACTAGACAAGGTTTAGATGAAGAAAACATTCTTAATTTAGTAGAAGATACTCCAACTATCAGCTCACGAAGAATTAGTGCTCAAATGGTCATTCCTCAAACAAGAATAATCCGCACACTCCACAAGCAAGGCTATATCCATACCACATACAGCGTGTACATCACCTACAACCGGAAGATTATGCTAGCTGCATGCAATTTTATCGGTGGATAAATAATAATCCTCGTGTTGTATCACGCATACTTTTTACCGATGAAGCAACATTCACCCGGGACTGCAACTCCCATGTATGGTCGGACGACAATCCCCACGCAACAGTCGAAACACATTTTCAGCACAAGTTTTCGGTAAATGTGTGGTGAGGTATGGTTGATAGTTATTTAATTGGCCCTTTCATTTTGGAGCATCGCCTCACAGGAGACCAGTACTTTATTTTTTTACAAAATGAATTACAACGATTGTTAGACGAAGTTCCTCTATACATCAGAATGCAAATGTATTATCAGCAAGTTGTAGCTCCTGCACATTTCACTCGTCAGGTCAGGCAACGTTGGATTGATCGCGGTGGTCCTATTAGTTGGCATCCAAGGTCTCCAGACCTCACACCATTGGACTATGCTTGATGGGGCTGGTTGAAAGTAGAGGTATACAAAGTAAAAGTCGACGTGTTAGAAATGCTACAGCCGATATTAAAGAAAGGCACGAATCAATAAGAAGAGCAACGGGCGCCCTTCGTAGATGAAGCAGAAAATGTTTAGAAGTCAATGGTGGTATTTTTGAACATTTATTAGAAAAACGCAATGATTAGAACAATGTGTGTGGGGAATTTTGTCAGGACGTTATAACTTGAAAACAAATAAAAATCGGATAACAACATTTGAGTTTTTTTACATTATTTTTACGTGTAGAATACACTTCTGGAGTTTGGTGCGTTCCTTCCGACTCACCCTGTATACAAATTCAAATAAGAGGTTATTTTTCCACATAGTCACCATCCTTTGCAATGCTGTTTTCACATATTTTGAAAAGCTTCTCTATTCCAGTAGAAAAAAAAGTGTTTGATTGTTGTCAAGGTCAGCAATACACAGTCTCCTTCATCTGGTTGTTGCTGCAAAATTTTTGTTCTTGCATTACTTACTTAAGCTTGGTAGTCGGAACTGTAAGGGCAATGAATTAGGGTTTTAATTTTCAGTTTCTGGATGGTGGTAACTGTTGCAGCAGCAGTGTGTGGGCATGCATTGTCATGGAGGAGGAGGACACCATTAGACAGATGTCCACGGCGACAGGGCCGGTCTTCTGGGGGGTGCGGCGGGTGCAGTGGCACCGGGCCCCCATATCTGAGGGGGCCCCCAAAAGCCTTCAGGTCTCACAAAATTAATATAATCAAATCAAAAAAAAATTGAAAAACACATTTTTAGCTGCTAAAACCACATGTCTGATTTCATGTTTTTAAAAATTGGCAAGATACTTTTTAAAATAAATGTTAAACATCAATTCATTTTTGCAATTTGTAATTACAAAAGGACGTATTATGGGACAAGATGGACTTTTCTAACCTCCTTGGATGTATATATACATCATCAAAGGGACACACGAGCGAGGGCTTGAAGCACCTTAAAAGGGAGAGGGAGAGATATACATCATCAACGTCGACATCACCCGTGAGCTGTTGTTGTCGTAGCGGCAGTTGTTTCAATGAAACAGGGTTGATAGCTGGCTTTCTCGTTGTGTTGTGAGTAACGTTGCAGTCTGACCTGTAATGGATTAATAAGTGATAGTGATGTTACTGCTTGAAAGTGACATAGTTGAAAATGAATAGGCCCACCCGTAAATATTTATCTGGTGCCGAAAAATGAAGAAGGAAAAGTGAGAAAGAAAGTGAACTGCAAAAAAGACATTGTGGCCTTTCTTCATTGCTACTTGCCAAAACAAGTGAATCTGCCACTGACAGTGTTAGTGAAAATACCTCATCTGTTCAAACTCATAATTTGTCATTTGAAGTGCAGAATTCTGAAGACATAAAAGAGACTAGGCCTAGTGTTAGTACTGAAGAAGTCAGTTTCAGTGATGATCTAGGACACTGGCCACTACCATTATCTCACAGGTACAGAACATACTTGGTAGATAAAGGTCCTGTTCAAGTTAAACTTGAAAACTTTCCCAAATGTGAAGGTGGAAGTTCTTTTACTAATTTCCATTATACAAGAAAACTAGCAAATGGTGAGACCTGCGCACGTATATGGCTTGTTTATTCTGTAAGTAATGATGCATTGTTTTGTTTTCCGTGCATGATGTTTGGAGTCAAAGAAACTCGAAATCGCTTCACTAATGGTTATAATAACTGGCGTAAACTTTCGGAGGTTTTAAATGAACACGAAATGGGGAAAATGCATGCAGAATGTTTTGTTAAATGGAAAGTACTAGAGAAAAACAAAAAATCAGGATCTTGTATTGATAAAAGTTTACAAGATGCCGTTCGTGTGGAAGAACACAGACTTAAACAGGTAAT
>KZ883082.1:20479-32724 GCA_003456935.1 Machilis hrabei
AAAATATATATACATATATACTGTAGTTAGAATGTTTAATTTTCAATTTTAATGACATTTCCTTAAAAGTGGATTTTTTTGAAAATATCCACATTAACCTCATACCTCTTATAAGCGTTTGCATTAAGGTGCTCGCCGTACTTCCTGTGATCGAAAGTACCCTCAAGGACAATTTACGAGAGGTGGCTTATCAAAAGTAACCACACGTTCCTCTTTAAACAAGCGAGTAACAACAAATGGCAGAAGGAAAAATATTAAGCTATCCACTTTCCAAAAAGAAAATATTTATTCCATACTACAAATAAAAATCATCAGAACTAAAGATGAACGGCAAGTTTACAAAAACAGATCGATTCTTAAGCTTTCAGAAGTTCGACTAAATTCGAAGAGCAAGGTCAACCAGAGTAGAATTGGGACTCTGGCCAATTATAGCACTCTAGGACATCTCCTGGCCATTCAGAAAACGGTGAAATAAGTTGTTCCCAGTCCATGTCACTGATTGCTGCCATCTAACGTCCTGTCACTGACCAAGGTAACCGACGACGTCGAACCAACTCTTCGTCTTCGAGGTGACTAGCTCATGTCCGTGTTTAGACCACTGCTCGCCTCAGCGCAATCCAATCAAGTGCGTTACTTGTTTCGCCAAGGTATGATTCCGTGAAATAAAAGCCAAAAGGAAAAGGCGGCAGTATCATATAGTTCAAAACATAAGACTATTCCTTCAGACAAACCAAAACTTTACACTATTACAATCGTCTTTCGTTCGAAACAGATAAACTTTCAACTCGAAACTAAACAATAGCAAAGCTCTGTCGTTTATCAAAACTTGTGCTAAACAAGTANGTATAACAATGCACAAACATTTGCTTATTGAGAACTTTTACCTAATCTCACCGCAATTACGAGTCACTTAACTATTTCATGGCTTAATGAATCAAATTACCACATCACTTGAATTTAAACTTTCACACTTTACGAGGAGGTCTAAAGTCATCAACTCCCTTCAATTTATAAACGATTTCTCGCACACTAGAGACAATCGCCGTGGATTAACTCGAAAGCTCTAAATATCAAATAGACATACAAAAGCCCTATTGGCCGTAAAACTCGAAAACAGGGAAACTACTGATTTCAACAGAATAGCATAACGATGAAAAACACTTTCACGTACCTGTACAAACCAACTGACCTCTTACCACAGTTTTCACGAGATAAACAAAGCCCTTGTTTGGTCGTGTCAGCAACAAAATTTGACTACCTTTCAGGAGTCAACAAGAGGGGTCGCAAATTAGAGCAAATCCTTAAAAAAAGAAACATANCCGTTTCTATGAACGTTATATCAGACTTGTATTCGTCAATACGTAGTCCAACTCCGTCGTCCAACTACGTATACGTTTCTATGAACCAGGCCTTACCCTTGTTTTGAGGCGTTAAACTGGTTAAACAACAGCCAGTATCTGTAGAAGGAGAAGCATGCATGCGATGAAATATGAGGACACATTTTTCATTTAGCTGGTTAAAAAGTAGCTTATTTTGTATGATAAAAGCCATATGAATCTCACAAATATACTAATAACCGCTTTATTTCCAAATTATATGTTTATATGAACATACATTTTGTTAATCCGTTTGAGCTTTCTGTCTGCGTATACGGTGACCCAGCCTAAATTATGATTACTTGGTAGTTATTATTCATATTTATTTCTTCCAGTTGGTCGTGTACCCATCAACGTAAACCAGACAACACCTGTAAGTTTGTCTGCNGTGGCAATTCGCTTGAAAGGAATAACGTGGGGAGGATCTTGGAAACCAAAAACCTGCACTTCCCGCCACCACGTAGCTGTTGTTATTCCTTTTCGCGACAGATGGCAGCACCTCCTTATTTTGCTGCAGCATCTTCATGCGGTTCTTCAACGTCAACAATTAACATACACGATTTTCGTTGCAGAACAGGTACATTTTACCTCTATGCTCATGTTACATAATTTTCACTTAGTTCAGTACATTGTTAACTCTATCACTGAAAGCGTACACCTCTTTTTAATTTACAGAACATTATTTTCAAATGTTTCTAGACAATATTCAAGTATAGTAGCTATCTCTACGATGAAGGGTTATAACTTTGGGAGCTTATAGCAGATAACTCTCTGGGTATAAAGCGCCATGTTAGCATTGGTCCGAATCTGATTGGTTACGGAGTTATGACTGTTCGAACTAGTTCATCCCTGGCCGATGGATCGCTCGTGCTAGTGCGGAAAACCAAAACATTGATTGGCCACCCAGATCTCCGGACATAAGCCCTTAAGATTTTTGTGTGGGGAAGTGGATGAAATCGCTGGTCTACGAGAGGAAGATGGACACTTGACACGCATTGCTTGATCGCATTTTGGATGCTACAGCACTCATCAAGGACAAACAAAACGAGCTACCCGCGTGAATCACAGACGAGCTCTATCTGTATTGAGGCTGAGGATGATATTTTTGAACATTTTCTATTGTAAAAGTGTAATATAATATTAAGAATAAACGGATCTGCTTCTCCTCTTTAGCCTTCTTTTAGAACTGTACTAGTCATAACTCCGTAACTGTTCAGAATGAGACTCGTACTTTTTTTTGTCAAACATACCACTGCTATAAACTCCCAAATTTATGACCTTTGGTTACTACTCACCCTGTATATTTAATCAGTAACTTCAATTTGGCGGAGTTGTATTTGTGTACCAGAAGTGTACCATCACAGAACTGAAATCGTTGCAATTTGAAATCTCATTTTCCAAATACGGAGGATTTATAAATGATGGGTACAGTTTCAACAATTTATTATACCATGTGAAAGAGGAAACATGAAAGTTTCCAGTAATTACTGCCGAGGCATGTAGTTCCATCATTCATCGCCAGTTAGCGTTACCTTTCATACCCCTACCACACGCATAGCTTTAGGGCACCGTAACTGGACATTCCTACCTCGATGTGCTGCAGCAATGGTTGATGTCTCAAGTTCAGGAAGATAGTGATGACTTTATTTTCCAGCAAGATGGAGCCCCTCCCCACTTCCATAATGAAGTTCGGGCCTACCTTAACACCGAGTTACACAAACGCTGGATCGGACNTGGTAGAGGAAGGGACGAATGTTTCTTGAAATGTCCCCGAGATCACTGGACTTAACTCCGTGNCATTTATTCTTGTGCGGCTACACAAAGGATCGTGTTTATGTACCACCTTTGCCCCGTCCTGGAACTAAAAGCAGAGGATTGAAGAAGCTACCACCTCGGTTACACAGGGCATGCTGGATAGGTTATTGCAAGAGTTCATTGTAGACCAGGCATAAGTCTCATTGTAGACCGGGCATTAAGCTCACTGAACGCTATTAACCTATATTGGTTGAAGTGACCTATGTAGGTAATTTATAAATCCTCATACAATGACGTTTAAATACGTGTTGTTTACTCTATATGAATTGATCACTACATATTATTTGTAACTTACGTCTTAACAAGTCAGAGTATTTGCCTTAGTTTTTATACGAATATAATTATGAATTTTATTAATACAACGTTCTTATGAATTTATCTATAGGGGAAATCCTTAAATATAAGAAAATATGTAAAATTAAAAAAATACTTAAACAGGTTTTACTTTACTCATTTTCTAGACCGGCAATGACACATTCAACAAAGGTGCCATAATGAATGCTGCCTTCCTAACTGCACTACGCCACGCACCATTCCACTGTTTTATATTCCACGACGTTGATCTAATACCTGAGGATGACCGNAATTTATATTCATGTCCAGAGCAACCGCGTCATATGTCTGTTGCTGTTGATGAGCTTAACTACAGGTAAATATGTGCCTAAAGGAAAAATATAGTACGAAATAAATGACACTAATTAGAACCTTAACTACGTGGGCTGTTCAAAAAGGACTTGCATTAAATATATTTAAACACTTTCAAGCTTTCCAAACCTAATTTTCACTGTGATTGTTTTCAAACTCTATGCTTTTATCCCACTTTCACTGACACACTTCTAGCACATGAGCGAGGCTATTTTCTGACANCCGTTTCAAGAGCGCATTAAATGNAGTTTCTTTTGATTCAAGCGATGGCATCATATCTCTTTTTACATGTTTGGGAACAGAAATAAATCATATGGACCAAGGAGCAGTGAGTATAGAATGGAAGACGCTTCCAATCCAGCTTCTTCAGCATGGATACATACAAATGTCCTGTGACAGTGAAGTTTTTTTTAAGATCAAGTGTTGATAGACAATTCCTGATTATCGATCGAAGAATGAAAGCATATTAACTTTCTATGGGTGGATTGCAAAGACGATGTTTAGACACCGTCTAAGTTAGACGTTGTCTAAACATCGATTTGGGTTGNCATTTCTTCAATTATGCAACATGAAAGGGAAAGTACCTAGTTCATCCTTCTAGGTTAAATTTCATTGTTTAGCAATTTGGCAACTCTGTAATGAGCACATAACAATTAAGTAAATAAGCAAAATCTGATATATATTTTTGAACTTAGTGCCACCGATGCGAGGATTGCCTTAGTGCTCTTGAGTATTGCCTTCCAAAAACTATTGAAGAAACTTCATTTTTGGCCCCTACTTTAGTTTGTCAGTTACAACTCACTTTCAGCTTTGTTGTACACTATATATTATAGTATGAGGTGACTGCACTCTACGCTGTACAATATAAGAAAACATGACTAGTTTACATGTAAGGGATCAAAAGTGGTGACATTTCCCAGAAGGTGCAGAAGAGTACAGTCGATTCCACTGATAAACCGAAACGGTTATCTGTCAACAGTGAAGAATCGTCCGTTACCTAGCTTGATTGTCTTGTCCTTTTGCCAGAAGAACAAGGTAACAGAGGATGCTCCACTTTTTCAGTGTTGTTAAACCGTCCGTATTTCAACTCCCCTATCACGTTCCACTAGAACAGAGCATCCTGCACCGAAGTGGCATAGACTAGTAGCAGTGGGTAAGATTTGACGTCAATATACATTGGCACTACTGAACCAGACACGCCGAGAAACGCTCGCCTGTGTATTTCCCGCTGAAACCTTCCCCCACAAACATTGACCTAGTCTCTGCCCCTACTGAACTGCCTGATATCTTTCTTATTTGTTTCAGGGTACAGCAGGCAGGGTTGACGATTTCGCGTCCTCCGGAATGGATTGCCCGTTACACAATGCTCCGTCATGTTAAACGTCGCCCTCTTGCTTGGAAAGTGAGAAACAAACTGCTTCGAACTTCAGGAAGACGTTACCGATTAGATGGCCTTAACTCGGCTGAATTTCGTTTGGAAACAACGAAACAAGAAAGACTGTTTACAAGACTTCTGATTAACGTTGGCACACCACCACCTAATATACTAGCACTGCAAAAAGAGGCAGAAGCGACCAAAACATAGTTGTTACTTTAAACAAACAAGTGAAGAAGGTTAAACAACATAATATAATTAAGTGTACGTTAAACCAGTGTAAAGCGAAGTGAAGGTATTGAACATAGTGTACGAATCACGTAAAAATNTATGTTAAGTTCAAAGAGAGCCACTGTGTAAAGAGGAATACAAGTTATTATCAGCGTTCTAATAAAAAATTAAAAAGGCGGTGTTTATAATTGAATGTGAAGTAACCTTTTGCTGACTCAGTGTAAATTATCATAACAAAACCGGGTCTTAAGTGAAGCTGGGTCAATATTTCGACACATACACCATGCACTGATGCCATTTGTTTTATTTTAGTATAGAGAATGAACGCAGCATTAAGGCAAAATATTTTTTGTAATTACTTTAAGTCTTACTCTTTCTAGTATATTTATCTTNACGCCGTTGCATGCTTTCTTGAAGTTGTGTTTTCTGGAGACTGTTCATAGACAAAGTAAAATACTATTTTAATAAACGAAAAGGTCGATTTTACACAGAACTGGTTTTACTATCTTCTAGTTTCAGTTTTACAATATGCAATTGTGTTAGATCCATACATGTAGGGCACCCGTGTATCTAAACTACCGGGAGGGGGATTTCCAATATCTGGAGCCATCCGACCCATAAAGTTGCCGTGTAGAGACGTTTGCTGGTGCAACTATCTACACATCATACGGAACAGAGACAGCATATTGCGTCGTAAAGTCAATCTGGACTCAAACCACCTCAGGCAGGAGCTTACGCTTGCAGATATCGCGGTAAACTATCGNAGATGTTCTTCAGGTTTGAACTCCTTTACTAGTAGGAGCTGTAACGTGGGGCCCCAGTAGCAACACAGTAGTCGAACCTCTTCCAGATATGCCACTCGGTATTTGTCCCATGCGGTTTCAGATTTGCTATAGGAAAGCCGAATAAGCAAACCATCGATACAATGATCCTTTAGGTAGCATCTGAAGACACCAGCTACATGTCAACGGGAGTTAAGGTGCTGAAAAACGGCATGGTGCTGGCGAGGAAACGCTGCTGCAACGGCTGCGAAAACCTGCCACTTAGTTTTGTGCGTTTAATTAGCCAAGCCGTAGCACCTAGTAGTGGATCAGTATCTGTGTACAACAAACGTTGTCGCATTAAAGCATACTTGCTGTCCTCCGTCACAGCGGCCGAGGGTGAACCTGAGGTCATGGNTAAATGCTACAGTTTGTTACTGTGGATGTTTCCAGACTGTTTTGATACGGGACATCTGTAGTAGAGCGAACACTGTTGTCGGTTTGTATATGTTGTAGAAGTATTATTACCCATAAGAAATTTGTCTTAAGGCGAATTTACATGTTCACTTTGATTAATCATCCACTGTTCATCAAAAGTGAAACTGTGCATTCATTTGAGCTACAAAATGCATCCGGATCGTTTTAAGTTTTAGTTTTACATCCTCCTTTGTCACTTTCGGGATATTTAGTTCCGCACAATATCCTTCGGTCCGTTTTGTTGCGTATTTGTGTTACGATAATTGGCAGTTTTTTAATTCCACTAACACTAACAACCCAGNACTAATGACGTGTAGTCTTCCTTCCACTTAAAAACCATTGCTATTGGCTTATGGTCCCACTGTTATGATATCTCAGATCTAACAGAGACCCCATCCGCGTCGTAATTACGCTTCAGGATAACTGAAATTTTAATTTTGCCACTCAGCCGACACATAGCCNTAGCTTGGTAAGTGAACGAAAATTTGCGTTTTAAGCGAAACGAAATTTCGCGCTACGCTTCGTTTGGATATGACAAAATCGATGCTGGTACTGTATGTTATCAGTTCATGGCACGCCTCAACATGAACTTGCTTCTGTTCTGTCACCAGTCGTTTCAATATCCACCATGCACAAACACGACTNACTGGAGTTGGACTTAATATAAATAATCTTGTCTGCACTTCCCACCGTAATCCTTACATTCTGATTTTGAGATATTTCTCTCACAATANCTCTCCTCCGTAACACAGAGTGGCAGCCACTATTCCAATCATTGTTTCACTCACATAAATGACAAGAGAACCAAGACCTTTTCTTTTTAGAAATTCCATCTTTCACAAATATTTGACCATTGTCGCTAAATGCTGTTATACGCTGCACGACAGATTCTCCGTAAACATGGACAAATATTTCATGAGCTTCGGAGAAAAAGTTTCCCAGCCGGATACAAAATTTTAGCGTGGCTCAGTGCTCAGCAACGGTATATATTAATATCTCTTACTGAGTGAGTATTAGAACGTGATTCCAAGTGGTCCTCTGATACGCAAATGTTTGTTACAGAAAATTGCTTATATGAAATCATGAACAGCAGTTAGTGGTGTATGGTGTATTTCTACTGATTTATTTTTGTTTATATTACGATATAAACATTAGTACCTATACGTAATTACGTATGTATATCTTCAACAGCATACGTGTCTATAATTGAAGAGGTATAAATCACTCTGGTAAAAAAAAAACCTTTTTTTCCTTACGAGTGCTTCTGTTGTGTTTTAGGATTCGTATATTCTTTGAAAATTATTGGGTTTATACTAGGGGTGGGTCGAACCCTGGTTTTTGCATCCGAACCAAACCCGAACCGAACTTACCAAAAAGTTCGANAAAGTGTCCCATTGTATTTAATTTTATTAAATACGTTTAACGGTAACTGGATATTGGGTCACGTTATATGTATGCTATCTTGTTTCGGTTAAAGAGAAATCCATTTTGTACATGTAATACCTGTAAAATATGTATATTTTAGTATTTATAACGCTTATTGTGCCATCAACACACAAATTTGTCACCCCCATTATACAAGGTGTTCCAGAAGGTACGCACCACACGATGAGTATCTATTTTACATGACATACGTGAAGACAGTTCGATTCCGCTACATTGTGTCCAATGCTTTGCGTTTCTAATATTGGCATATCTTAATGAAATCGTATTGCTATGTTACCACGNTAACAACCTTTGAGGTCACTTTACATGAAATAGATACGTACCTTTTGGCACACCCTGTAAACATTCTTATTCCTAAGCTCCTGATGTAGTTTGTGTAGTAACTTGTCTTTCAGAGTAACATCCATATATTTTTCTGAATCTCATCAGTGTTTAAAATTTCCAAACAAATAGCTAAATTATTAATTAATTAATGCGATATTAAATAAACACTTATTAATTGAATCTATATATTTTCTGGTCAAAGAAATTAGCTAAACTTAAATATAATGTAATTAAATTTTAAAATGAAAATTATTATTGATATACCTTTGTTGTTTCATTATCTACAAACCTCTAACCCATAAATAATTATTAACGGCAGTGTCCCCAAAACACTGTCTAATTTTTACATTATTTTTTGGAAGAAACACCTCTCTATCCAGTCTAATGTCTATACCAGATATCATATCCAGGACGAATGTAGAAAAAAGTAAGTTAGATAAACTGAAGCAGCAACTCCAGAGTATGGAGGCCCTGTAGGACGAAACAATTTACATTTTATTTTTTCTATAATGACAAAAATTACTCCCTTGGATTTTTAATACACACTATATTCAAATACTGCTGAACTCAATTTCGGGTGGCATTTTGTCTCAGAATAATATAAACTGCTCGAGTGTTTAAAGCACTAGATAATTATTCAAATACTGCTTAACAGAAATTCATCAAGTGTACATGAATAGATGTACAGTACCAGCATCGATTCTGTCATATCCAAACGAAGCGTAGCGCGAAATTTCGTTTCGTTTAAAACGCAAATTTTCGTTCACTTACCAAGCTACGAAAAAATTTCATTCGCTATTACGTCTTTCAGGCTGCGCCTGAAAGACGTAGCGAATTAAATTTTTTCGTAGCTTGGTAAGTGAACGAAAATTTGCGTTTTAAGCGAAACGAAATGTTGCGCTACGCTTCGTTTGGATATGACAAAACCGTTCCTGGTACTGTACATCGTGAGATGTACACTTGATGAATTTCTGTTAAGCAGTATAGTTCAGTATCTAGTGCTTTAAACATTCAAGCAGTTTATATTATTCTGAGACAAAATGCTACCCGAAATTGATTTCAGCAGTATTTGAATATAGTGTGTATAAATGAGGATAGCTTGGTAAGTGAACGAAAATTTGCGTTTTAAGCGAAACGAAATGTTGCGCTACGCTTCGTTTGGATATGACAAAATCGTTACTGGTACTGTACATCGAGAGATGTACACTTGATGAATTTCTGTTAAGCAGTATTTGAATAATTATCTAGTGCTTTAAACACTCGAGCAGTTTATATTATTCTGAGACAAAATGCTACCCGAAATTGATTTCAGCAGTATTTGAATATAGTGTGTATAAATGAGGAGTTCGGTGTATAAATATTTGTAGGCGTGAGAGTGTGAGTGTGAGTGCAGAGGGAAGTGAGTGAGTGGGTTTACGTGTGAGAGTCTTGACAAAGTAGATAACCTTCACAACCTTGATACTTGTACAGTATTCTTACGTCCTTGGAACACACATACGCTGGAGACTCGAGAATGCATGCGTTCAGACGATAAGTTGAAAGCAGCTAATGATTTCTGTTGTGTGGATAATAGATGGCAGACTCTCTGGTCGCGTGTTTATCACCTTTGGCATCCACATAGCGTCAAAAAGTTAATTTGAGGTTTGCATACTAATTATTCTAGACTACTATAGTATCATTGTCTTCGATTTAGCTAATACATATCGTGATTCAATTAGTTCTGTTGAAGTATGTACACGTGTAAAACGCTTTCACAAGAATATACTGTACTTTTTACCGTTGATATAGCAGTTATAATTCAATGACTAAAGTCAAAACTTTTTGGTAGGGCATGGGATCACCTTACGTCTGCGATGATTATCCTAGATAATTTTTTATGATTGCTATTTTTGATTACTTCTTAGGTGTCATGGAGAGCCCATCCGCGTTGCAGCGACGTTTCGGGATGATGGAATTTTGCTATTCACTCGAGACACAGGAGGTGGTAGGTTCCTTTACATTGAACACTTATTAATGGGACCCCATATTTAACGCTCCTCCCAGAAGAAGCCTAATATGTGGAGTGCTACTTCGGCACACTTGTTCGTAGGATAAACATTCATAATCAGGGTTAGGAGTCGGACCCGGTCATGAAACGAGTAATCAACCATTAAACCAACCTGTCAGCCAATTTTTACGGCAGAAACAGTGCAATTAGCATAGCAGACGACCAGGTTTGCTGGTAAGCTCAACCGTTTTGTGTTATAAATAATCGAGTAACCGCTCATAACACAAAACATTTTAAATTCAACTACTAAACTCGTCTGTTTTCGTATACTTTGGTTTTCTTACACTTAACTGGTGAATTCTGTAAAACACATTACAACTACAATAAATCATAAGCATTGGTAAGATGGAAAACACAAGGTCAACCTGAAAAAGATAAGAAACAACCAACAACCGAATAAATGAATAAGAAATAGTATTGGCTACACCGTAAAGACGCACTGAAGTGGTCGAAAAGTAAAATACAGTATTGTTTAACACAATGGTTTAAGTTTAATTACCATACACACACATGTTTTTTTTTTTTGATAGGACAACGAAATGGACAGACTGAATAGATGTACAGTACCAGCATCGATTCTGTCATATCCAAACGAAGCGTAGCGCGATATTTAGTTGCCGGTCCCGGTAGCCTAGTGGTTAGCCACTTGGCCTTGCACGCCGGAGGTCCCAGGTTCGATTCCTGGCTAGGGCTGGGTGTTATTCNTAGGTGAACGAAAATTTGCGTTTTAAGCGAAACGAAATTTCGCGCTACGCTTCGTTTGGATATGACAAAATCGATGCTGGTACTGTACTGCTAACGTACAGTAGCGAGAATTGATTTCTTAATTTTTTTTTCGTCTAATGCTTTACACTTGTTCCTTTTATACNGAAAAACGAGAATGTGCTAGATACTATGGCTAATTGCATCCTAAATCTCCTAAAAATAACGGTTACAAGACAAGACTAACATAAGTGTAATGTTACGTGGATCCTCGAGGACTTTCCGAGGAAGTGTGAGCAGAGTAACAAAAGGTTATACTCCTGCGACAAGACAATGAACACAAATCAAAGGATGTCTCAGTGTGTGATGTAATTTTGTAAAATAATATGATATCGTGTATTTTTTCCCAAACATATTTCTAGCTACAAGAATAGCTTTAACTTGAGAAGACTTATATAAATGCATTTCTATACTTATGGATACGGTGTGAGTGTAAACATTGATAAAGTTACTAAGCTTAAGGAAGTGATATGTAGGCAATTATGTTCTTAGTACATAACGAATATGTAAACACTCAAGATGATAAACCNAGTTCTTATGTACTTCAACTACTGTAATTACTATAATGTATTTAACATGTAAAATTACGTAGTACTTTATATGCCTTTAGTGAACCTATTTTTATGTAGCCTGTTTTATAATACTTACGAAGTGGTTTTATTGTAGTGCATGTGCATATAAACCAGGTTATATTGTTGTTTTGTAAAAATTAGTAATGTTTAATGCTGCTTAAAGCTCCATTTAGCATTCAGTGCATACATTATAACTAGGGCCCGGATTTATATGCACGAACCTATGCTTCTACGCCACTGACGAGGCGTGAGGGTTTCCGGAGCCTATAAGTATGCAACCGGTGGGACTGTAAATAGATGCAAAGTAAGCAATGTTGACAAACGGAACTACGCCTTGTAGAACATCATACAAGAAGTAGCGTGGTTTGCAAACAGTGGGTATTTTGCATTTATTGACAGTCCCACCGGTTGCAT
>KZ883103.1:13871-28288 GCA_003456935.1 Machilis hrabei
TAAACTAATTATGTTCCATATCTTCCAACAAGAAAAGGCATTATAGGTTCAAGCCCACATGTGTGCAGGCACCGATTTTCATTTAAAATTCGGATAAGTTTTTATCTCAGATCAACGAATCATGCGTCTACCAATCGACTACATCCTATTCACACACGAACATAAACCTTGATACAATTAGTTTATTTTTATGTACTTATTTTCGTTAAAAGAATACGTAAGATTACAATGATGTATTATTTTGATTTATTATCTTTCCTGTTTAATAAAGCCACATAAAATAACTTATATTAACTATAGATTCAACCTATGTGTTGACACGTTTTACGTTTTTAAACACGGATAATATATTGTGGATATTGGGACCATTTACCATTAACTTAGCTCTTCCGAAGTTTTGTTTAAAAGTGGTTTACTGGACAGAACAAGTCTCTGTCTTGGTGTAACTTCAAGTGCTTCACTGCTGATGAATCTAAAAGAATGACAAATACTGCTTTCTACTTACAACATTGCGGTATAGTATATTGATATTATTTAAATTTTATATTAATCTAAATTAAAAACAAACCTACATACTTTTCTAAATCATTTTACTTTCAAACCTAATAGTGAGTCTCAACCACTCTTATACTACTGTAGTTAATTTAGACATTAAAATTTAAAAGAATTAGCGCTTGTAAATTTTAGTCAGACTTGGAATACCTAGTTCTGTATGACTGGAAAGAAACGGNGATGTTTTTGTAAACCCTCCAACTGTGATTACTGCAGAAAAAAGCACACAACAGGTATGCATACATTATGCAAAATAGTATTTCCATCATAGACTGCATTTACTACGTATTCCACTTCATTACATTAATTTTGTCACGTTCTTCACTTTCATTACTGACGTTACTTTCAGCAAATCTACGGTTTTAAAGTTTTTTTTGGTACCTTCGCCTCTTTATAATTTTGCTTAATTCTCTATACATCACTTACTTAAATAAGGTTATGAATTAATAAATTGCAATCACAATGAAAATAATATTCTTGATGGTATAACATGTCCTACGTTTGACTAGGTGATTCACCGAGCATTACCTACTTTTAATAAAGAAGAAACATTTAATTAAGGTAATCAAACAGTATTATATTCATTCTACAATTGTTGATAAGATAAACTGATATAAGTGGTGCCATCATGTCATTCGTTATGTGTTTGGGTTAACGTACTTATGAAACATCGTTTGGAGTGCTACGACAGACATCTTGGATGTGTTAAGGTCGAGATGGAATTTATATTGAAGTTGTTGACATTATCGATTTTAAAGTCATTAATTATCGTAGCGTTTACAAATTTGCATCTGTGGAGTGATATTTTAGTATTGCGTAGAAAAGATACATTGATTTTTAATGATAAAACATTTTGATTTCGGTGACCCTACATTTTCCAAGCGACCATCAAAGTCATTCAGCCAAGNCGCCTACGGGNTTGTGGGTATNTCACGGTAAAATTAACATATAATTACCGAGGTATCGCCGTAATACGTATTACGATGTCAGCTGCATCAACAAATCTATGCTCTGAGCTCATGGAAATTNGGTTTGGATTATTTACGGTGGTTATCATTATATTGACACTGATAATATATTTGTACGAAAATGTTCTTTAAAAATAGTACATTAAATACATATTGAAATGCATCCTGAGATTTGACAAGGCAAAACAAACAAAACTGCACCAAGTGTGAATTGCAGCTCATATGATAAAGCAAGCTGTAATAACGAGTAATAAAACTATTTAATTCACATTTATATGTTACAGTAAATTTGTATCTCCCATAGGCTATTCATTGTAATTTTCTGTTGTCTATGAGAAAAAAAAAATGATAGATTGGTGGTACTCGAACTCCTTCACATGTGAATTACACATTCTTTTTTGTCGACAAGTATTGAGTCAAGTGAAGAGATGTTCTGCCATAAAAATGAAGCGATAACAACAGAGTATTGTTAATATAATTTCATTCTGAAATAATAGAGTACATTTTCTTGAATGAAAATAACATATAATGTAGGTTCCTTTATCTTTTAGTTGTACAAATCTACATTTAAAAACATTACGAGTTCTACGAACATATATAATAAAAAAGGGACTTTTGTTTGGGATTTCCATTAACAAATCCTGTTATTGCGCTAATGAATTATATTAGTTTTTAATATAATGACCCTTTTGATCTAGCCAGACAACCAAATTGACCCAAACTTCTTCATAATTATATGTTATAGTGGTTTAATATACGGGGTGTGAGACAGGTCAGTACCAAACTAAGTAGTAGCTTAGAATACTTTGATGAAAGCGTACTTTTTGTTTACGATATATTAGGTACAGAGCAATGCTAAGCGTAATTTTCATTTTGCAAGGGGTTTACAGGTGTGAGAGGTAGATCATCAAATTTTGAATTTTCTGTACCTATTGATTTTAGTTTTGCGTCAGTTTTTACGTTTAAATTTTGTTTCACGACGTATTATTTACTGAATGTTTGACCTTGAATTAAACGTTTCATATGTGCACATAATGTATTGCGCCTTTAATACATGACATGGAGCTAACACTGTAGTATTTTATTTGGGGCTGAAAGTATTGGAAAACAACGAGGTGGATTTGACGGATACTCTTTACCTGACAGCCTATTGCAAAATGTATTGTAGTAGTTCAATATATTGGTGTGAGATAATACCAAAGTTACCTCAAAATGGACTTGTGTATAATTATCTTAAAGCAATAACGTAATTCTTTAAAATGTGAATTCAATGACTCATCTTTAACAGCAATAATATTACACTGGCACAGTTTACTACAATGTAGGTAGAGTTTTATACCATTTTGATCAATCTGTTTCAGGTGTTTAGGATTATTTTCTTAACAAATAAATGAACCCTTTCATGAAAACCATTCCGTTTCTTCTGTTTAACGGCGACCTTATTATATCAGAGCCTGCATTACTCGGCCAATCTCGATATGTCTTCTTTCTATAAGATATATCAACAATCATACCGTTACTTTGATGATTATTAGGATAAGATGTTTTGATTAAATTTAGAACAACGGGTGAATTTTTTGACCAGTGTTAATGAAATTTGATGTGAATAATCTCTAGTACATCACGTGACAACCTTAAAGTTTCTAGCACACCTGCTATTGAGTGAAACGGCAAATGTTAGGTTATTTTGTGACTAGGGGTAGGTCGAAGGTTCGTTTTTCGAACCGAACTGAAACGAACTCATACAGCTCGGTTAGAAAGTATAACTTTTTGTCTCACAAATATAGGTTCGTAAACCACGTCTATAATTCGATTCAAATTTTAAAAACTCTTTGAAACCAAAAGAGCCGTAATAATAATCATCTTTATTTGAAAGAGTGAAGAATTTGGCCAAAAATGGCCGTTGTTTCCCTTAACCCATATCTATTACAATAATACAAATTTTAATTATCTGTACATATACAAGTACACAATAGTTATTACACTAATCAGAACATGTTTTAATTACAAAAGCTTGCTGTACTTACTACATTAAACATGAAAATACGTGAGCACATACTTTGTCAAACTTCGGCTACAGCACAAAGAAATATAAAGAAGAGATAGAAAGAAAAATACAATAGGAAATTAGGCAAACTTACAAACTGTACAGGGATTTTAGCTCAATGATAAAAAGTGTTTTCTGCATTTATTTAAAAAAACTGGCAAACTACTAGGTTTTCTTATTATTGCTGGTAGAGTATTCCATAGACTGGAAATTGTTAGACAGAATGCTGACGAGAATGAACTCAAACGATGATGGGGAATTTCAAGTAAAGCTTGGTTACGTATATTATGGCCATGATGTGATCCACTTACCGAAGCATATTTTACAAATATGGAGGGGGTCACTGTTTGATAATTTTGAAGGCAAGGCATAATGTGTGGAACTTGCGTCTCTTTTCCATACAAAGGTAGAATGGGGACGATATGGTCACGTTTTCGAATACTGTAAACATATCTCATACAATCATTCTGGACTTTCTGAATTGTCATTTCAAGAAATATTTCTAGACCATCATACACCACATCTGTATAATCAAAATGTGAGAGTATGAGACTTTCTGCGAGATGAAGTTTGACTTTAGTAGAGATAATCTGTTTAAATCTATACAAGGTTTTCAGTTTACTGTATGCTTTCTGACACAGTTGCTCCACATGGTCACTAGAACATAAAGTTAAATCAAATATCAAACCTAAATTTCTTCGTTTTTGAACTCTATTTAATTCAGTGATATTTAAAAATATTTTTGGAGAGTTTAAGTGCTGTAACTGTGTCTGTACGTTTTTTGAAGATATAATAAGGACATTTTACTTACTAGGATTTAAAGCTAGATAGTGTTTACTTGGCCAGTTTGAGATTCCATTTAGATCTGCATTTAACAAAGCTGCTGCTTCATCCAAGTTATCAGGCTGAGAAATTAGGTAGAGTTGAATATTACCTACCTACAAATGCATGGTTGTATACTTTTATGTTAGAGGAAGGTCGTGAACATAAAGAGTGAATAAAAGTGGTCCTAGGACAGAGCCCTGCGGTACACCATTCATTACTCTGAGTGGCACTGATTTTTACGATGTCCAGATTGTAAAGGAGATAGTAACCACCTTGCTGTTAGGTATTCTATATTTTGAGTACATATTACTGTCTCCATTATTTTAGAAAGTCATATTAAGATACTGATTGGTCTAAGGTCATTCATTGATGTAGGGGAAGACATTTTAGGTATTGGAAGCACTAACGCTTGTTTCCAGATGATAGGTTTTCGTAGAGGTGATTAAGGAGTGATTTATGATATCAGTAAGAGGTGGGATACAATAAGGTGCATTTACATTTATCATATGCATATTTATTTTGTCAACCCTATGTGCCCGTGATTTTATTTGTTTTAAAAATCACTCTAATTAAATCTCTGTCACACACCGGCAGGATAAAATAAACTCCGATTCAAGTTGAACAGATGTTTGTTCACTGGAGACGTGTCTGTATCAGACTTTTGTAAAGTAACTATTTAGTTCATCAGGGCATTTAAAACGAGCAGGTATAGGTATATGTATCAGGATCAGGTATATATATTTGTTTCAGTTCTTTCCATAATTTATTGAATTTTTTTGGCATTCGTTTTTACACGGGTTTCTAACTGTTTCATCGTTTCATTGATAATTTTTTGTTTAACTTTGTTTCTTAGGGATTTGTACTCCTGCCACTGCAACTGACACAAGAGATGTTTATATCTCCTCTTTGCCACATCTCTCTGTTTCATCAGTTCCTTCATTTCATTATTAAGCCAAGAGGCGAAAGGTTTTGTAACGGGAACGATACGCCTTGGGGCATGCTTATTTAACAGTACTAAAACAGTGGCACTAAATTCTTCAATCATATCGTTTATATAATCACATGCGTCCCCATGGAGCTTTGTTATCGTCGAGTTTGAACACATGCTTTTCAATATTTCTCAAGATCCTTATTTTTTTAAACACATATTTCCTTTTTTCCACTGCTAAAGAATATACAACATAAGCATTTTCATGATCAGAGTTGCCTGGAGGTATGAGATTTCCTGATTCAAGCACTAATTTTGGTTTGCTAACGGTAATAATATAAATTAATTAACGTAGATGACTTATCTGTAATACGAGTGGGAGCTTCAATAATTTGGATAAATTATATTAGTTGTAGCAAAAGCAGCAGTTTTTCGTTAAATACACTCCCGGTTTAAGAAAATCTATACAATTAGTGTAGTCTAAGCTGGTAGTTTATGAGTATTCGTTACTTTATAAATTGTACTTTGGAGATTGGGTGTCACTGGTTGGTTACTTTAGCTTTTGCCTATAAAATCAAGGTTTTTTTATGCTGCTGTAGTTAGTGTAGTCGCAGCAGGCAGTTTGTGAGTATTCGTTACTTTCTACTGTTAGGTAGTGCATTGTACTTGGAGAGTGCGTGTCACTTGTGATTGTTTAGTTGTCTCTTGTTGTAGCAGGTTGAGTCAATTCTAATACATTCACTTTTCATGTTATTGTTCTTCAAATAGTAATTACATAAAGTTTCTGTCACCTGGTCTACTTTTTCCCTGCAAACGAAAGTTATTCCCGTGATACAGCAAGTAGGTAGGTTCTTCTGGTAGGTGGTAGACCGGTATGTGACCGGGTAATAGGTGTTCAACAGCCTTCTCAAACGTGTTGACTGTTGGTGTTGTCGGTTACAAAACAACACAAATATTTTGACGTGCCTATTTTGAGCGTTCAATTAGACAATATTTAGATATAAGCAATTTAGGATTAAGCACTAGTTTAAGTTTATATTATCTCATTTATTTTAAGTTTCTTTTCATATTATGTGATTTAGTGTTTTTAAATTAATGCATGTTATATCGTTTTCTTTTGGTTTTAGCCTAATATAGCGAGTGCTTTTTGTTTCAGTGTGTATGTAATACTGTATATCTGGTATATAATTATGTCACGTTCAGGTAAGAAAGGTATGCCCTAAGAATTTTAGGTAAGTTTATTTTGATGACCATATTCTATGTAGAAAAGAGTACTGATTCCCCCCAAAGCACTCTTATTGAATCCATGTAAGACAAAATTGCAATTTTGGCCTATTTTGACAGCATTTGCCATAATCGGTGTTTCTTTATGAAAAACTTATTATTCCGAAATGTATTGTGTAATATATCAAATGAAAGCGCTTTGCATGCAGAATACAGAGTTGCAGTATAAACAGAAGTAGCTGGTGTCGTTTGGCAAATATTTTGAATTTAAGGTCAAANTCTGGATTTAGTCATGTTTTCAGAAAATTAGTTTTGTGTAATACCCAGAGGAAAAATATAAACAAAAATTAATTCCTCATATTATATATTTTAAAAACTTTACTTTAATAAGATTGCAAAGGTTAAATCAAATTTTCAAAATACACAACATAACTTCAGTTACTAGTAATCTCCATGTTCATCATCGTTATCGTCTGAATCATCATCAGCTATTCTGTCATTGTCATCTTCATCTCCACCTTCGATATCTTCTGGTTCCATGGTTTCAGAAAGTATAGTTGGCATCTGACTGCCAGTAAACCATATTGGTTCAACGTGTCCATTATCCTCCTTCCAGCCATGACCTGTGGGTTGAATATTCTCTAGTAGATTTTTGAGTTGTGTATATTTCCAGAGATATGCAACATGGTTGCACCATGCCAATTTTTCTACCAGAACGTACAGTATTTGCAGGGTAGAAGCGTACTTGCATCAATTCCTTATATTTTACAATGGTCGGTTTAGTTTCGTCGGTTTGTATTTGTGTCGGAAAAGCGTAAACCGTGCCTCATTGACAGAAGATAATTCTTCCTGGCTGTACAGTGAACACACATATTTTTCTACAAGACTGTCATCATCAACAAAGGNAATGTTCTCTCCGAGTCTGCCTAAACCTTCCAGATGGAGAACCATTTTCAGCTTTCTAAAGTGGATTCAATTTTCTCTTCCCAATAAAAGATATCGTGTAGTCATAACTTGTCAGATCATGATATCCTGGCAACGCCTAGCAAAGAACTGGACCAATGTGGTTTGCTAGTGCAGTGTTATGTGCATATATTCTACTGTTATCACCCGAATGTCCAAGGTCCATCCATACATTGACCTTTAATTGTTTGGAATTATAGAGGAGAATAACCACGATATCAGTATATGTGACACGGACAACGTCATTCTGTCCTGGTGATGCTTCTGAAAGTATGCTGAGAGGATAAACCAGTCTAGTATCGCCATCTACGTCTGAGCATATGAAGTCTGGTAGCTCTTTGTGTTCCACATTTCCTGTTAGCGTAACTGTAAACTGAAGACAAAGATTTGCAAGTGCAACAACAACCGTCTTCTGTTTTATGATAGCTACATAATTGTTAAGGTTGCACTCTTCCATGAAGAACTTGATAAGTGAAGTTTTGAAATTTGGCGATCTGAAGGCATATCTGAAATCTTTAGGAAATAACTGATCTCGACCAGTGCTGTTAAAACGATTCATCATTTGCACCTCTTGCCTGTTGCTCAGCGTTCTTAATACTATTCACGTAACTGTCACAGACAAAGTGTATTTCATCTGTATGTGTACCACATATATCTTCAGAACCACTTCTGCTTCTGAGTGTGTAATCAAAACTTCCAAGTGATTAAAGAGTTTGTACTGAGGTGTCTTATTTACTGTGCCACAAATGCTGGTCAAGGACCGGGTAACTGGGGTAAGCGGAAAAGAAAAAACATTCTCAAGCTCAATATTTCTGGTACAAGCAAGATAGACCAATCTGCCCATCAAGACTCGTTTTGTCTTCCGCTGAATAATCTTTTAAATTTTACCTCGGATTTTGCTCTTGATAACAGAACTAGCTCGTAGGATCATCTGAGCATTACTTGATGGACTCATCTTTCCACTTCTTCCCCAAATTGAAGAGATATAGCATATCATCTTTTACATAGTCCGGCATTTTCCTGCCATCAGCTATACAGTAGAGATTCTTGTCTTTCATCAGGTCTTCATCAAAAGGATTCATAAAAGTATCAATTATTTGGGAAATGTTCTCCAGGTCTTTGTGGAATTTACTCACTTTAGATTTGCGTGTTTCATGGTTTGGATTTGTATCCTTTTTTATTGTTGCTTTTTCAAACTGATGGCTAACTATGTTGCTTCTAGCTGATCTAGTAACTGTCCAACGCCTGGTTGTTCCTTGACTTTGATGGAAATAAGTTATTCAAGTTTGTCGTGAAGCTGCATTATCATATTTTGTATTTTCTAGTGCTTGATCCATTTGTTTTCTAGCAAAGCTATTGGATGACAACCTCACTGATAAAGCACCTCTTTCAAATTGTTGCTTCAGGCAAGGATGGGAAGTTAGTTTTTGATAGATAATACAAGCACATGTAGCGTGCATAATTTTGGCGACTTGCAGCAAAGAACATTTCAATAATTTTGCCAAGCATGACAATAAAAAATTCCACGTCATTTTTTCGAACAGCTCTACTAAACAGTAAGTAGATATCAACAGGTTCAATGTAATTTCTCCAGAATTGTGCATTACGTCATATTTTCCAGTTCTGGTCTCATCACAAAAACGTTCCGGAATCTTCTATATATTCAGTTCTTTGTTCCAAATCTTCCATGCTCTCAGGCGATGGCGATGTCTGGACAAACTTCAGAGTTTCAACCAATACTCATAGCTGTCATTTAGCTCTTCATGTTACAAAATCAAATCTATGTGCTTGCTCCTCATAGCATTGGCTAGGAGCACATGCATTCTTCGTGACTGGTTGTAGTGTTTTCCAGCCACAAAGGCGTTGAAGGAATTCTTGGTAAGAGTATCACTTTCCATTAAAATGTGAGATGTACCTGAAGCATGTGTGAGGTATCCAATTGCTGACAGATAATGGAACATGATATGGAAAGCCCCGAAGCAAACAAAGACATAGTCAAACTTCGGTCGTATTGTGTCCTGTACCTGAGATGCTGACTTGGCTATAGCCTAGTCAAAGGTTGTTGCTATGTAATCTTCATGACACTCATCAGCTAGGGTGAAGTTTATTTTCATCATTTAATTCACTACATCATGTTGTGCAGGAAGAGCTATGATATTTGCCAAGTAGCCTATTTTTTAAGTTGGTAAATCGTCTTTGGTTATTGTGGAGTTCCAGCCAGACCACTTTGATACTTCTTTGTTTGTTATGCAAGATATTGTCCCTGCAACATCTCTCGCAACCCAAGCTTTATAGTTTGCACGAATGTCCATGATTTTTATATCAAATGAAAACTGTGATATGCAGAGTATATTTCTCACAGGCTCGAGTTCTGTATTCGGTATTTCAATACATACTTTTGTTCTATAGTAAATGATGTCGATTTTGTGATTCATTGTGAGTGTGTAGTAAATGCTGTCGCAGTTTCTGTTGGTGATAATGTAACTAGAACCTAATTTTGAATAGCATTGCCCCGTGTGTCATGATACTTTGATTCATCATAGTAATCCCATGTTCTATTCGTACTTAGTCCTTGTCCTTGCTGTGTTCGTACTTAGTCCCTTTCTTGGTTCTAGGCCATCGGGAAGAACTTTCTTATTGTCAATAATTTTGGCGGCAATTTGAGTATCATATTATTCTGCCGTATGATATCCTATACAGTAGCCGAAGTGATTAACAACTTCCTGAACTTTTCTGAAATAAGTAATACTCTTAAAACCCATTCCAAGTAATATTGTTTAGATGGCTTCACTTTTCCATCAGTAGCTTTGTAGATGTCTTCTTCAGCTAGCTGATGATTCAATATAACGCTCAACTCTCTCCTTGGCTTCATCTTTTGTTCCAGTGTACATGATTCTATAAAACTCTGTTAGTTCAGCAGGTATGTCCGGACACTGACCAACAATGATAGTTTCTTCTGTAATTGGGTTAGGAACACTGTTGTTCTCACTGAGCTTCTGAATCTTCGCTCTGAGGAACAATTTCCTTCTTCATAGCATCCTTTGAAATAAATATATCAATACCTTGTTTCTTACTTTTTTGCTGAACCAGAAGCTTACTGCCATAATATACTTTGATTTTGGACAAAATATGAAATGGCTCTGGTTTAAACTCCTTTAAGCCTTCTTCNATCAGGAATTCATTGTAGATTTTATTTACATCCAACAATTACTTTGAGGATTCTTTGAGAAATATTTCAGAGTTTAAATATATCAGTAGTTTATTGAAAGCAATATTTTATCTGATTGCATTAGCAGCGGTTTCATCTTTTGGTTGGACCTTGGCGCCCTTGGTAATGTACTAGTCGTTTGTCTTTGTATTCTTTATTCCTTATTGCGGAACTTACACTCTGTTGGGGGTTAGTCAATGATATTAAATCCTCCGTTCGGCTCCATTAACTTGTAACCTCACATTATATACTGAAATAAAATATAACATTGTCTAGTATTATTTCTTAGGCCTAGTTTCACGTTTTATGCTTGACTAAAAGGTCTAATATAACACCAGGTACGGTGTTCTCCAACCTAATGGTTGAGAGCACTAAGCCGATTAAACATTTATATTTAGTAAACAAACTGTGGTCATTTTGAACTGATTTGTACTCCTAATTTCACGTTTTCTGCGTGGCTCATGGGCCTAATATCACACTAAGTATACGGTCTACTCTAACTTAATCGTAGAGCTACACACACGCCGGCGTTATTAAGAAATGTCCCTTTTGAGAAAGCCACTAATTGTCGTTGCTGGAACAGAAGTGCTGCCAGGCAGGTGGATTGCCATATGCAGATTTTGGACTCCGTTGAGACGACGTTGGCATGCAGCTTGCATTTTGCAAGTATGAAATGGCGTGATAGCAGCGGCTAATATCACTGATGCTCGATGGAGGTGTTAAGTAGATGATGCTTACGTTCTATATTTTGGATTTGATGGCTCTGCGGTATGGTGGATATCGTTTATATTCAGTCGTTCTTTTTGAAGCTTTTTGGCGTCAGCTTCGTCATTGAAGAATATTTTTGTCCCCACATTATCAATATTTAAAATGTCTTTACTAAGATTAAATTAATCAATTCTCATTTCACGTTAACAAATGTCCTAATCAGCCAGTTTTTCTTCTTGCCAGATCGATACCTGTGTGCATCACCACTTCATTGATGACGGATGAAGAATTAACATTATGTATGAGATGTACTACATCCGGTACAACTGCTGATACATCGATAAAAGTATACGAACGATTTGAAGTCCAACGCAATCACTGAAATGTACCTCAAACAAGCACCAGCTACCATACTGGAAAGCTTTTTCTAAATGTTGCGACTAAACACACGTGAAAGTGAAGTGCACCCCAGATCCTGTAATCAAAACTACATAGCTACGTTATCCAACCTGTATATCTGATATTCCACAAGAGTAGAACTATCCACAGTGTCCAATCAGCTCAGCTGTATTTCAGAATCACGTCAAAATCAACCAGCTAAACTATCAAATATTAAGTAAACCAATCGACATAACTCAGGTACATTAAAGAGTCAAGAAGTCAGACGTCGATATAACGTTAGAAGCGCAAAAACTTCATTTAAGTAGATGTCTTCATGTTACGTTAAAAAATACAAACTGGTTACAGAACTGTTTCGAGTGTTCCACAACGATGAAGCAGACTAAAAGCTTCAAAAAGAAGGACTGAATATCAAAGATATTCACCAACCTGCAGAGTAATCAAGACCAAAATCTGGAACATAAGCATCATCTACTTTACTTTTCCATCAAATATCAGTAATAAAAACTTAATTCTATCACGCCTGGCAAAGCTTTTGAAGGAGAGGAACATCACCTCGTACATACCCGTGAAATTACCAACACATTTCTTCATAAGGTTTAAGCCAGTTAGTAATAACCACCAAACTATCTACTACATGTTAAACCAGCCATCAAAAGAGCCATTTTTTACTTATTTTGCTTTCAACGTGCAAGCTGCACGACAACGTCACCTTAACGGAGTCCAAAATCTGCTTACAGCATTCTACCTGCCTGGCAGCACTTACGTTCCATCAACAACCATTAGTAGCATTCTCAAAAGGAGCATTTAATTACGCCGGCTTATATGTACCTACAATTACGTTAGAGTAGACCGTACATTTAGTATGACGTTACTCCCATGAGTCACGCGCTAAACGTGAAACTAGGCATAAAGAACAGCACAAAACAATCATATATATTTGTTCAGTAAATGATGTGGGGGCACAAGTTAATGTAGCCGAACGCAGGAAGTAATATCATTGACTAACCCCCACCAAAGCGTAAATTCTTCAATAACGACACATAAATTACTAACATATTTATAGTTTGCAATATGTAAGTAGAGGACTGTTTTGTGTTAGCATGACGTAACACGCAAACAATGCAAGCACAAACGATGAAAATATGTGCACAAACGATGCACAAACGAATGGCATATTTAAAGTTTTTTTTTTTTTCATTGTGGGGGACAAGGCTCAAAATGTATACCTCTAATAACATATAAACAATGCAAGCACAAACGATGAAAATGCGTGCACAAATGTGCACAAACGATTGATATAAGAACAAAATGTTTTTGATGAGGTGGGGTGGGGGTGGGCCTGCTAAATGTACCTCATCAGACACATGATAACGCGTCATGCACAAGTTGCACGTGCAAAGGTTTAATGTTCATAAATTAAAATTGCACATGTATTTATGCCTAATGATGTCAGCAATACATTTTTCCGTATGGTCGGTAATTTTTGCAACAATTTTTTTTTATCATTTTTATGTATACTGCTATCAAAATATGATGATTTGAAAGCTAAAATGATGTTTTATATTTTTTATATCGACTTACTTTAATATCCATACTTGCAATTATGCTTAATTATGTTGAAAAATTGGTTATACATTTTTGAAATGTAGCATTAATTATTGCGCTAATCATATTAAAAAAACGTTGGGTTTGTTTTTAAATTATACATCGTTTATTCATACTCTTTCAGAAGAAATATTTGATATATAGTTATGTGCGTCTATTCAACATGAGTTAATATATGGAAATCGCAATTAACAAGACGTTGGCTCTATGACTGGCTTCGGTGGAAGAACATGAACTAAGCATTTCACAAGCTCTATAGAGCATAAAAAATGTGGTAACATAAACATTACAATTCTAATATATTAATTAGACTAATAGGTGAAAACGTGTTTTTCTACAGACTCACTTACTGTAAGAAATACAACTTGAATTCAAATGGAAAGGGCTAATAATTTTGTTTTTAATCCTAAAATAATAAATTTCCACTGACACGATTCTTGTTATTAAATCGAAGTGCCTTCATTGCATTTCTTCGCTGCAGTCGATTCTGCAGAAAAACTGCTATCTCACTTTTTTATTGTATTCAGTGTTATTCCATGGCAGAACTTTGTTATTCGTTGCCGGTGTTCTTGCTTACTTGTAAAATAGATGATTTTCAAATTAAAATACTGTATGATATAATGTGTTCATTGACATGTTTTTAGTTTTACTTTTTTGTTTCGATTGCAAGAGCTCGGTCAAGCAAAAATGTCTTAAGTCTAGTTTGAGTTCGGTTCGTTTCTAAACTTCTTAAGTTCGGTTCGAAACCTTTTAACTTCGGTTCGAGTTTGGTTCGGCGTGAAACTTTTTAAGTTCGGGTGGATTTTGGTTTGGTCCGACACTTTTTAAGTTCGGTTCGAGTTCGGTTCGGATTAAAAATGCAGGGTTCGACCCACCCCTAAAAGTGACCAATTATATACAGTTAACATTTTATAGCTGCTTTTGTCATATGCACTATTGGTTATTTAAAACATGTGCCGTTAGAACATTAAAGTGTCTATATAAAGA
>KZ883111.1:0-11797 GCA_003456935.1 Machilis hrabei
ATTTATTGTCACGTTTTATTTTCACTTATATTTTGCTTTATATTCTTATGCTTTCGTTTTCGTTTGCTAGGAGTCGTGTTGGATTAAATGGAAATGGTGTAGTGTAAATTGTATACATTTAGGATACTTAAGTTTTGTAATTGTCACGTGTATATTTTCGTGGGGCATAAATACTGTGATTATCTTCGGTAAAAAGAAGGGGAACCTTATACTGGTAATTGTTTTGTTCTGTTGGNTGAACAATAATAATATTGATCTTGTCAATATAAGCAACTGGTGTAGGAGTAAGCCTACGTAAATTTTGAATTAAAGTCATTATCGATTCTGTAAAGTGGTTGGTAGCTGTGCTACAATGTATTATATAATCAATTGTTAATATTCACTGTCTGGCAACGGTGTGTGTTGTATATTTGAAGTGAATAATCGTGACTTAAGCAAAATGTAAGCACCGTGTGGGCTATTGATTCAAGATTTATATTATTGGAGCGAACTCATAAGTAATTGCGACTTTGTGTATTTACGTGTGGTGTCGGGAGCAGTGGATCTGGACTGAGGCAGCCTATGCTTTTAGGGAGTGGCTTCATACAGAGGATACAGTTAGGAACACTATGTTATGTTCCACGATACCGTCCACTCTTGTTTTTGTTCCAGTGTCATTGGAGAGGCTAGTCTGCAGAGGGGTTCTTTGCTCCAGTTGAATGCAGACNGTCTCGGACAAGGACAATTGTCATCAGAAGAGCGCGAAGATGTTAGTTATAATTTCATTATCGTCGAAATCAACTTAAGTAATTTTATTTTGACAACTTCATTTTTCATTCGCTTAATAATTGTGTACAATTGTCAATATTTGTTCAGCGGCAGTGGTATGTACACTGAATATGACTTCTGGTGCTTTTTTGCTGCCAATTATTTAGTTCAAGAGCAGATTTTTTAATGCAAGGAAGTTCTGTGGTGTAATTATTGACTGTCGCTTGTTTTCAACATTTATCTCGCCTCTACCTCTTCTTGAATCGCATGATAATATATATATATATATAATTGATATTTGTAGAATTGAAAAACTGTTTTACGTGTTAGCCATAAAATATATAATGTGATATAGAAAGACATTGTTTTGACTAGTGTTCGTTGCCATACTTACTGTTTTTAGAGCTGACATGCAAGTTTTGCTAGGTTGAATATGCCGAAAATAACCATAATATTTCGTCTTACTCATACAAAATAAACTATTACAACGCAATAAAATTCAGAATACCAACCTGAAGGTTTATATACATACTAATTGATAAAAAAAATATTTCCACAGATTTTTAGAAATTGATTCCTAATGGTTACTTCTAATTCGAAAGTTGATAAAATTATAAATCATATTTTGTTATTTACTGCAGTAAAGTTTAAAAACTAGTAACGCATGAACTGATGAACTATGCCCTTCGTTATGAACCACTTAAATTTCCAGTCTATCTATAAAAACAAAACCGGCTTCAAACAAGAAAAAGGCTGCCGTGTTTTAGAATAATGGTTTCGATTCTGCACACGTTATACTTTAGGGATTTGAATAGAACGTAACTAATTTTGACTGCGTTCCTATTCTTCCACCGCAAAAAGTGTGACTAACATACAAATGCACTTTCACAAAAACGTGGATATTTCTTTTTAAATTGTAGGCTTAGTGGATACGAATAATAATAAAATGATTTAGCTACCCCTACTTTTCGCTGGTAAGTATTAAATTCGATATGGTTTCTTATTTTTTTTCTTGAAAAGGAAAGAAAACTATTTTATGTGAAATTCGCATTTTTTCATATGTCTGTTCGTCATTTACTGACTATTTCATAATCTAAACTATTGTACCAATCATTGACTGCGAGATTCGTGATGCACGCTATGTAAAGATTATATATTTTGACTATTGCAGCAATTTCATTCGCAATATATTTTTCAAAATTAGTAAAATTTAATAGCATCTTCCCAAAGACGCTGAAACCCTTGATCAATTTTAATAAGATTTCAAATTACAGGTATTCCAGGAATATATGTTTCGACTATGTAGTTTTGTTTCACAAAATTGAAGCCGTTTCAAATNTGTACGTACTGTACATACATATTCTGTAATAATTCAAGTACCTCCCAGTATACTGCATGTAATATGTAATAAAATGTGGTGACACCTTCTATATGTTGTAATTTCCTGTTAATTACCATTAATTACCGTTAATTACCTACAATGTAAAATAAGGAGTTTATTGACTGCCCAAAATTCATACTAAATCTGAAATAAATTGTTAGAAATGTACTTTTCTCGTACCCAAACACTGTATATAATGTGACAACGAAGTAAAACCTGCAGTTAATATTGTTCATTAAATAGTATACGATTACATATGTTTACCAGTGTTCATATATTATCATATAGTATAATAAATTTTCCGTAAAATATACCACAAACGCAATGCATAACGTCGTAGACCCTACGCCAGTACTAGTCGTTCAATATAAATACAACCTTAATTTGTCATGGCCCATTAATAAAAAATAAAATGTACGGTTTTGNGGCGGATAATACTGTAAAATATAAATTGTCACGTTAGTTACGCAACTATATTTTAAGAGTAGGTCAGCTAGACGTGATCACCTACAGAAGAGTTACAATTCATTTTTGGACTAGAAGTTATCAACTGAAGNTTTCGGGAAATATGGTAGCTAGTGAACATCTGCAGCACTTTGAGAAGATTTGTTAACCCTAACCAAAGCAATTCTAGCTATTGGGATGCACTTCATGTGTGTATTCTAATATATATATATATTTCTTACCGTACGTCTGCTTTCAACATTGTTTAAGACCACCTCAACCTATCTCAATATATTTGCAGCACCACTGATTCATATTAACTGAAGCGTCCNATTTACATCTGCTTATTACTGTGTCAAAATTGTATCCTAGTGTTATAAATACAACATATGTTCGAAATATAGATATTCTCAGCTTCAGGGTGGTTTCCACTGAAAGTGACCTCAAATTCCCCAGAGTACGTACACTTTCCTCTCTAGATTAAAATTAAAATATTGAAAATTTGGTAGATTTTGATTGGGCAAATTTAAATTGTATTAATGAGCTTAATGTTGTCGAAAACCTCCGCCTATTTCGTTTCGTTCCTTAAAATTAGTTCATTCGCTAAAGAAATTATCATACAGCATGTCATTTTAACCACCTAATTGGTTTTCCATTCACTAAGGTTCATTAAACATATTATTACAATTTATTTGAACCTGAAAATCGAATCATCCGTTCGTTTATTAACCTTATAGCGGACATGGACCAGTTTTAATACAAATTTTTTTGTTAACAATAGTCTCCAAATATGACGGAAGGTATGGGCCTTGCAATGAATTAATTGGTTCTCGAAACAGTATTTTATCNAGCTGCACNAATGCTAAAAATAACTTGTGTAGACCTTGTTTATGACAACGTTAAAAATAAAAATATAAATTTNTTGCCAAAGATTGCAACCAACGTCTCCATAGATATAACAAATGTACCTTACCAAGATTGTTCAAAACTGCTAAAATTATTCAAAATGTAACAAGTAGTNTAAAGATCAGACTGGAAAANNATGTGTAGTAAATACATGGCGGTAAAATGTCCTAGACGTAATAAATACGAATAAGTTGATAAGGTATCTGAAATCTATATATTTTCTTGTTATTGGGTGCTGCAAATCATCCATACAATATATTGAGATGCAATAAAGTCACTCATTAGAGACAGCGTAATTATATGGGGAATACCTGCGATGCGTATGACATCTTAGAACTTGATGCATTCAGTTACTTGTTCTCTGTGTTAATATTCCATATAAATTTATTTGCACAAAGTCACCCTATAGCATTAATAATTAAGTTAGCAATTTAAGAAAGTTACTCAAATTTGAAGCTCGTCCATTTAATAATTTTTAAGTTCAGGAATTTTGAAAAATCTTTTATGAGAAATACACATCATTTAAAATAAGAGTTAGCCTGTGGAACCAATATTAGGCATATTTGGTAGATTAATGCACATAACACCTGATTTTAATTGGATGACACTTCAGCGTTTTAAAAACTAATACATTCATCCGTCTCTAATCACTCGTACAGACAGAAAGTTGTATATTGCCAGAAGAAAAACTGTATAGAGGAAACTGTGAATCATAGCTCATTCAGTCGACAAAAAATAAATGGTCTAGCCATGTCTTTGAAGTGTGTGGTGAAATAAGAGTCCGAATCCTACGGCTGACATAATCCTGACAATACTCCTATCAAAGAAAAAACTTAATGTTGACTGTTCGTCTGTCCCTTTTCTTCCTGTTACATTTCTCGCATCTTCCTCTCTTTCATACACAACTATCTAACTACATCCATACCAGATCCATCACACCTATATTCTACTTCCTTCTCTTCAAATATTCTATTTGTTATCACAGTCATCATAGATTATATTTATATTGTATTTATAAACACAATGATTAGTCAAAGTAAGTAAATGTTATTTAATATTAAACAAGTTAATAAATGCTTAGGCTAGTATAGACTTTACCAGAACCCCCGTTAGCATGTAATACATGTTAGCTCCCCCATTAGGGAGACAGTGACCATGGATGTAGGGTTGCATGAAGAAGGGCTTCTAATATGTAGCTACGTATGAAGTATATCAACTAGGCCGTTAATATAAACATGCCAAATAAGCTAACCTGTTTATAAAATCATTGGAAAGGCGATCGGATTGCTAAGGTCTTCTTCACAGCATAAATAGAAAATTNTGGNAAGATGGAGAGAAGCTACAAATCAACTGCAAGATAAGATGGTGGTTTGAAAAAAAATGACGGGATACCACATACCAAAATAAAAGANGACGGGATGTCACACTAACACAAAATAAAAATCCAATGAAAAAGCATCCGATCTGACCTAAAATAAATTAATATCATGCTACATCATGTCCCTTAAATGTGGGAGGTGGGAGATCGTGGCNCATATATTTTGTAGTGTTAGGGGTTCCTTTTTTATTGTTGTTTGCTTGTTTGTTTGCTAATACAAATTTATCTCTGGATAGTATAAATAGAGGAAAGAATTCTACATCGATAGTCGAAGCTGCAGAAAATAAAAAAACTTGAATACTCATGGCACTCGGATCAAAACCCCGGTTTCCTGATCCCCCTCTGAGTATTACTTCACGAGAACTTCGAAGAATATTCGTAAATATTTCACAAAAAATCAGAAGTAGTTTTACTAACGGGTTGAAGTAGCTATTAGCTACAGCAGGCGTTATCACCATTGGGTGTACAGCAATACTTGTTGATTGATTGATTGAAATAAGAGTAGAAAAAATTCTGATTTTTTTAGGCTGTTAGAATTAATAAATTAGAACTGCTCGAGTTTAAAACCATGTGCTAAATAATACAATTATATTAACTTTAATTTAAATATTTCATTTCATAAGATGTATTTAGTTTTGATGCCATTGAATTAAAAGGGAATCGAAATTTATGTTGTATTTTTAGTATAAAATAGTGTTGCAAAAATTACAACACTTCTTTACGATAATGCATATTTGTACATATAGGTAATCACTGACGCTAAATTTAGGAAACGTGATAGCTTTACTATCTATAATATAGAACCTGAGGGTCAGNGCAGTCTTATAAAGAAAACACAATGTCCAAAATAAATAAATAAACTGGCTTGAAGAAACCTTATGGTATTAAGCAGTTATTAATGACGCTCTGTTCTAATATCGTACCAGAGTTTCATTAAATAAATTATTTTATTCTGAGACTGTGCTGCAAAAAAATCTTCATTATTTACTCGGGAATTCTATAATTCACTGATTTAAAAAAATAGCTTGACAAAATTAGCGGCTAAACTATGTTACCTGAAAACACTTTGTGGTAAAATTTAAAAAGGTATTATTTTTTTAATCTATGTAATTAAATACAAAAGAGAGAGCTTCTTAATAAAAAACTGTGTTACAAAATTGTAAGGCCATTAAAATTTGTAATTAGATATTAACATTAATGTTTTTGTCTTTGTAATTATTAGTTACTACACATAATGGCTGATTGGATGGATGACGTGATGGACTTTGTAATAATACCACATTCCAAATGGGAATTTCTNAATTACTTATTTTAAGTTTTTTTATAACTCATTATATTTCCCACCATTATCGTGTTTACTTATGACGATTTACAACTTCAGCGCAAATATACCTAATTGAAATATGTATTGTATCTAAACTNCCGATAATCTTAGAGATGCGTTTGTTAGTCAATCCAACATTCGGATACATTATCATTATAAGTACGAATAAATGTCCTTCCAGAAACTATAGAGACAGTTGTGATATTCTAAACAAGGTACCATATTAATTAATCTGCGGGCACATCATGCTTTAGAAACACCGTCTTTCACCAACTATTTGTCATTTCAAGCGTTCTTCGCCAGAGCATTCCTTAACTTTGGCTGGTCATCCCACACTTGACAGTGAACATTCCATTCTCACTCATCTTTAGTTCTCTTTGAACTGAAGCATTCCATACATTCTTCCCATGAACTGCTTGTTTTGTCAGTGATTGAGTTACATCTTCAGCATACTTACGATCAGCTAGATCCTACACAAATTGACGCAATAGTTTAATTTACATGTGTAGTTTCTTTAATTATATATATAGGGGGGGGGGGCTATATATAATATTACGTTTAATATCATAAACATCAATGTTGTTTTTGTTTGCTATTAATTTATGGTCACACGTTACTGTCATCATATCTCCAATGGAGCTCCCATTCACGTTACACTGACGCGTCCGGGTGATTAAAANTTGTCACTCAATTGACATACAGCCGGTGGTGGGCTCGTTTGCATCGAACACTTATTGATAGTATCCCACTATTTATGTTTCTCTCAGAAGACGCTGACGATCTCTACAGAGTAGGGTGAGCCGAAAAAGGTCAGTTTTATCCGATCAAAAACGGGTATGTCTCAAAAGTTGTATTTTATGTCTAGAAAGAACAGCGTAAAATATTAAAACCGAGAAATAATATATTGAGTCTGCGCAATCAGCATAAAAATTCAATTTTTTGCGAAAAAATCAAGAATTTCCGTAATTTGTTTTATTAACTTCTTAAACCTAGACGAAGATCGGGTGGTGCTTAAAGTTATGTTAATTGTCAGCCCATATAGGTAAACAAATATTGAACCTGTAATATAAATTCTTTAGTCTGCGCAAAAGCTCTAAAGTTTAGAAATTTTGCGAAAAAATCAAGAATTTCCGTAATGTTTTTATTAATTTTTCAAAGCTGGACAAAGATTGGGTAGTGCTCAAAGTTATGGTAATTGTAACTTCATATAGGTAAAAGATAATTTACACGTTATATAACTTCTTTAATCTGNGCAAAAGCCCTAAGTTTAGAATTGTTTTGACATTTTTAAAAAAGTACGATTTTGGTGAAGTTTATGCATTTGCAACGTCAAAGTGCAGAAACTATTTATACAATCAAAATATATGTACTCTGCTAAAAACAGTCAGTGGATTCGAACCACCGACCTTTATCTTTAAGGCCCAACTCCTTACCATTACGCCACTGAACCATCTGCTTCTCATTTTTTCTATCTGTTNGATATCTCCAATGTACAAACAGTTTTTGGTCATTTGGACCACACAGATCAATATTCTGAATATTTGGTTGCATACATTGGAATTGGCATTGCATTCTCTATCGAACGTCACTGGATTTACTTGCCACCTCGATTGATGATTCCCATAGTTCCCTTGTAAGAAAAGTAATACAAAAAATTACGGAAATTGTTGATTTTTTCGCAAAAAATTTGAATTTTTAAACCAATTGTGCAGACTCAAGATATTAATTCTCGGGTTAAATATTTTACGCTGTTCTTTCTAGACATAAAATAAAACTTTTGAGAAATACCCGTTTTTGAACGAATAAAATTTACCTTTTTCGGTCCACCCTACTTCAGAGTAAAACTCGTAGGATAACCCCTTATACTCAGGGCTAGAAGTTGTCCTCGGAGTTTGAATCCAGGACCTCTCGATCAGAGGGTGAACAATCTACTATTATATCAAGCTGCTAGTTACCAATTTTGAATTATCTACGTATCTCTAATTACAAATATAAGTTTCAGTTTCTCTAGGTCCGCACGACTACAACAATTTAAGATCATCGTGTAACATGTACATACAAATATTGAAAATGTTTTTGGATGAGGAAAAGTTGTTTAAACAATAGTTGCACACTTTGAGGGAGGTAAAAACTTGTAAAAATTTAANTTTAAGAGACATTGCTATTTTATAAGGTACATTTAACTGGCTTCAGTGGTACCATGTGTGTTTTATTTTCTTATGCTAAAACGAAGGTGAAGACAAATTAAATGTTATCTAATAAATTGTCGATTTCATAGTTTAAATTATCTCCGTAAGAGACTGGGAGATATTTAAAATTTATGGACCAACACGTTTAAAATATACTATAGTTTTGCTAAAAAATAATTTCCAAAGATAATTATCAGTATTTTTCGCTGGCTCATGCCCAAGTTCGACTCTACTATATATTAACAAACGAAAATTTCTAGATAGAAAAGTTGCTAGATTGACCATAACGGAAGGTGGATTTTTTATGTGTGAATGTTCTTTCATATAGTATATACATTATCTTTTGCTAAATCTTAGTCGGGTAATCTGAATATCACTTGTTTCAAAGTCAGTTTAAGTTGATGCCCTTCATAATGTGCGCTATAAAATATAAGACTATATTAAACAAAAAAGTGAAGTAGCCTTCATAATTCAGATTCGTTTAGACTTGAGATTGGTGTGAGTGATGCATCATTTGTTCCCTTTCCCCTCCATACTTTACAAATCATGTCTGAACATGTTTTAGCTTTAGACAATTTTCGACAAGATTAAAAAAACAGGATTTGTTTTAAAGGCCATATTTATTTTCTGCAGCTGAAATAAATTTTAAAAACTGCTATCTTAACACATAATTACACTAGAATACTATGACAGACTTTCTATTCGTTCTCTGCTATTTTAAGCCTATACAGGATTCGAACCCATAACATGCGACATTAAATTACCTAGTATACGGTACTACTCGTCCAACCAACCACTTCAAAATNTTGAGCCCAGCTGGTCTGTAAACTCGCACAACGTTACTCGTACAATTGATCCCAATATTCTGATTTTGCTGGTTGGCGGAATAGTTACGTGTACACTCTCCTGCTGTTGGTGCCAGAAATTTTGGGTTTGGTCCGTGTATTGCGTGATCAAATTTGAGGACGAATAATAGGAGTGAAATACTCGTACAATACGAAAATGCCGTCTTCTTGATGATGTATATTTGTTATAAACAATATTTTTTTTACTAATATTTTTCAAGTACAGTAGTAGTACCAGAAAGCAATTCAAGAAAGGTGCACAAGAACATACGCAATCAGTGTGATGTGGATTGTAGGTTCATAAAGGTGAACTAGTAGTTGAACAAGATTTGGAAATATAAAACAAACCAGAATACGTATCGAAGAATACACTTAAATAATACAGAGTTTTTCTTTTTAAAAGAATTGTTAATATTTTATGTAATTTTGGATTTACTAACCACNATGAAACACGTTTATGAAATAAAGCAATCGACTAAACTCCTCTTACGTGCACAGGTAGTATATTGTAAATTTATGACTTAATACTAATGTGTGACTCAGCCCTATGGTTCTGTATGAAATAGTTTTTCAATTACTAATTTTATTCAGCTAGGTCACTTTACACTGTATATACTACAAATGATTCAAAATTAAAGTATTGACATTTAATAACAAATAAATGTAACTGTAAAATAGGCCAGACAAATTTGTCATGTTAATATTAAAGTCTTAAATTAAAATTCTACATTTGATTAATTTATTTGTTAAAACAATTATCACCGGAACATTTTACAGAGTGAGTGTAATACCTATGCACAATATAAGTATATTCACTANCATGCTGATAAACTATTGTTTTGTAACATATTAACTTAATAATCATGTCAATATTAAAACATCATACTCTAAGATAAACTGTTTTACTACAATGTCAATATTGTTTTAATGACGGCTGATTTAATATAATTATCTTCAAAACCATGTAGAACAGTGTAATAATATACCTCAGAGTATCTACCTTCAGTTTCCGTTGGCAATATTCTGAACAAACGCANTTCTCATTTCTATACCATTATTCTCGTTAATACAGTAAAAATTATTTCACCTTAACCGTACTTACAAGAGAAAGTTACGGATGTTGCACCTCCTATTTTGTCGAGACTTGGTGATGTCAAAGTAGTAGTCAAACAACATTTACAGATAAAGCAATACGATGCCATATTTATAAATGCGGCGTTAAGGTGTATGCGCTAGGTCTTATATTGAATTTGATTACTCGTATACCAGTGGCCAGCGTAGAACGCTCGACTGTTCATCACCTGGTCTTGGGTTCGATTGGCTCTAGGTAAAATTTTATTAATGTTTCTTTCGGTTCCTTGTAATCACTTATACAGGGTCTTTGTAAAGTTTTATCCCCAACCCCCCTGCAGAGCTTGGAACCGTTAGAAATTTGAAGATACGGCAAAACACGTGGTCCATGATTTCGAGGGGCTGCTTTATCCGTGACAAGATTTTGACGCGCTGCCCCGCAGGGACCCGGGGCTGGAGCCCAGCGTGAAACATTTAAATGGAAACGAGGGTCGTGTGATACATCATGTTATAAGTCTAATCGAGACGAGTAAAAAAAAATTATTTGCTACGACGCTCATTTTCAAAATGGTGACCTGACAAAGTTTGAAATGGAATTTAAAACAAACCTTTATTATTCAGGTTTATGAAGTTGCAGAGAGTAGGGTAGTATCAAATCTGGCAGGAGGCAAATGGGGCTCAATTCGAGCANCTCCTCAATTAAAGGTAATATTGTAGAGTGTTTTTGTACATTCAAATTTTAAAACCGAATAAAATTACACGAAAATATAATGAATCATTCGAGGTCATATATTTGGCTGCAGCTGATTTTCTCGGATTTCATACTACCNTACTCTCTGCAACTTCATAAACCTGAAAAATTAAGGTTTGTTTTAAATTCAATTTCCAACTTTGAGCGGNAGCCATTTTGAAAATATGTGTTGTCGCAAATAATTTGTTTGTTTTTTTACTCGTCTCGATTAGACCTTTCACATGATGTATTNCACGATCCCCCTTTCCATTTAAATGTTTTGTGTTGGGCCGCAACCCCGCGTCAATATCTTGTCACGAATAAAGCAGCCCCTCGAAATCATGAACCACGTGTTTAGCTGTTTCTCCAAATTTCTAACGGTTTCCAAGCTCTGCAGGGGTGTGTAACTTTGCAAACACCCTGTATGTCCGCAACAATGTGATGGTCAAATATGTGTAACAAAAGTTCTGCTTGGTGCAAGATTACTTTACGCCTCCACTGGTTTTATAACAATTACCATCCACACCACTGTACACCAAAGATAACAGTAACAGGGCCAGACGTAAAAATTTGATTTCTGATGTACGTATGTTTGAAAATACATTTGACGTATGTGTATATACTTTACACCACGAATGTCTTATTTCTTCATCTACACTGTAGTTGAAACAAAACACCAGACTTGCAATAGTATTTTGCCGTGTTTTATGATGCACATATACGTGATATTCCACAGGATAAGAGACCCTTTGCTTCTGCAAGATAAGGCCCATTTTCCTGTG
>KZ883123.1:28124-40611 GCA_003456935.1 Machilis hrabei
CCCCGTGTTCCCCAGGCACCTTATAGTTGTAATAAAATACACTTCTGATAACTGCTTGACCCCCTAATGACGAACACGTTCCGCCGCCTCTGGCATTGGTTGTTGGGAGACAGACAGAGGACAGCAAAAAGGAATAGTTTTTACCATTTCAAAAATATTTACAATAGGCCTACACGTGTGTGTTTATATGCGCTTAGTAATTTAGCAAACTTATCGTATTTCAGGGTGGAGCCAAGAGGCTACAACATTCGTTAGATCCAGTGCATCCGTGAAATCTAATTTAGTTATAATGGATGACTTTAGATAGAAATTAAAAAAAAACTGTAAATACACATAGCCTACTTGATTTTTAGGCTAGTTCGGTTAGGTAAGGTGATTATTAAAACCTTATTAAAGATAATACAATTTAAATCGCGGCTTCTGCNCATAAGTCGCAATCGCTCTGGATCTACCGGTACGTGTTCTTGTTTCTCATTGGCTGGAATGACACCAGTTACGACGTCCCTGTGTTGCTAGTTTCGGCTTGTGAAAGGAATTCAGATTCCCGATTCATTCTACGACTGCCGATACGGACCTTATATTCTGGACAAAAACTCGGTTTGAACCTAGTACCCAGATTGATCGATATTTTATGAATATCGATATGAAATATTGATTTTGAAAAATAATAATTTAGAAAAATCTCGTCATCAAATTTCGAAAAAATTGATATCGAGCTTCGAAAATTTCAAATTTCGATAAATATCTACAAAATTTCGAAAAACGTTGACATCGACATTAGATACATTTCTAAATGCGAAAGCATCGAAACTCTATATCGATTTACCAGTCACGTTACGATATCGGTGCATCGGTCACGTTTCTGTATCCAGTACAAAATAGCCTTAAGAAAGCCAATGTTTGAAAGTCACACGCAAATAGCGCCGTGTGAGGTGGACTAAATATTCTTATGAAAGTTGCGTACATTTTTTATTTTTCAGTGCAGGTATTCAGTCTCATCGCGAGATAAACATTTTATATACGTCTTTTCTATAACCTTGCTTCGCTAATAACCTGATTGTTAGCCACACGAAAGAGAAAACAGTAAAATACCTCGGTGGAATATGTTTTCGTTCTCTGGTGCTCCAAGATTTTAACGCTCAGTTTATAATATACGCTAACGCATATGCAAAAGAAAAACGTCAACTGATTACTCACAATTNTAACCACTGTGAGCTTCTGTACTGGAAATAGGAGGCTACTTTAGATGTGATGTGATGTGTTTTAGTGAACTGAGTTGGTGTGTTTTGAATGGAGTCGTTATTTTCGAGAAANTAAAATACATCATGTCTGTCGTTTCTACGGTTCTTATGACAGCTATAATAAACAAAAGTGTGTAATTTGTAAACATGAATTACAACAATTTTAAAACAGTTTTTCCAGTGCTTTTAGAGAAATTGTATTCTTATTACGGCCAGCAGTCTTGGCATGTACTTTTTTTATGTCTTGGCTAACTATGAATTGTAAATATATTTAAATACACATACCGCAATGCGGCGTGGCTTTGTTTTACGTATCGTTAAACTTGTAAACCCTTGTACAATAACAGTTACAAACGTACACAATTGTATTCAATCTAAGTCCAATAGGTTCATTAAATTTGGGGTCAAATCCTAATTTGTATGAGCCAATGAGATACAACTTCATAGCTGTGAGTCTATGGTCACATATTTCTGGCATCTTAGGTCTAGTGAACCTTCAAAACTAAGGTTCATAAACACTTGTTTTCGCCCTAGTTCTATGTTTACTTTTGGCACTCACAGTGCTTTTGCATTACCCTTTCGTGAGGTGCTTATCATAAAAAAAGAAGTCCCCATCCGCGTTACAACGAGGCTTTAGGATGGTTGAAAATCTCCACTCACTCGATCGACATGGGCTCTTTTATACAGAGCATGGAGTGAGCCCCAGTGTTTCAAGCTGAGGCCTTCCGATCAAATGGCGCACATATGCCAACGTGCACATATAGGTACTGTACGATTACACATGTTTTACCATCTTTGCTTGCAATGTCAAGGAGCTTATAATTAAATGAATAAGCTATTGTGATCAATAGGGATGTCGTTGACATTTTAGCTGGACATCATTTGTCGTCAAGGATGTGTTCGATAAAGATTGTTTAAGTAATTACAGAGTCACACACCTTTCCCACTAAAGCTCAGGCGAATGTCTGTACAAATATACAAAGCAGAGAGGTAAAACAGTATCCGTGACCTACTGAATTCAAAGAGATCGCACGCAAAGCAGACGATAAGAATCAATACAACATTTTTTTTTTCAATTTCAGGAACTATAAAGCGTTCTGGGCACAGATTTCTATACTAATAGATCGCTAAGTCCCTAACCCTGTGCATTGGTCGAAGTAAAGCCACCGGCCGCCATTTGTAATGTGGGCAAGATTGGCACTTCCGGCAAAACTTTTGAATGGCACCCATATGCACTTACCTTGTTTAACTGTTGCTAGAAGGCACAAATATTAATTTTAAAACAANTGGCACTTCCGGCAAAACTTTTGAATGGCACCCATATGCACTTACCTTGTTTAACTGTTGCTAGAAGGCACAAATATTAATTTTAAAACAACAAATCTTTACAGTAGTATTGCACTTATAAGCTCTTGATTTTAAGTGTATATAATTTAATATTTAAATATGAAGTTAATTTTATAGTAAAAAATACTTTTATTCATTTTCTGTTAAATATTTAACATGAAAATTAAACATGAACCATTATAACTAATACAAAAGCAACATTATTAATACATTTATGCATGTTTACACGTCTTGACAACCCTTTCTTGCCCACATTACAAATGGCGGCGGTGGCTTCACAACAAAATCAGAAGTTAGCCCTCTAGGTACTATGGGTGAAACTCTGTGATTCTTGTTGAAAACAGAAAAATTATAGCAGCCTTCCACAGAATTATCGCCAATCTAAATATGAATTCTGTTGTAATTAATTTAAATTCGTTTGAGCTATTTTGGAATGTTGGGCTTATACTTCTATATTGAGCTAAATTAAAAAATGCTAGTATCAGAACAGAACAGAACTGCTTGGATTCGTTCCAAACCGATATGGTGTCNTAAGCGTTCACACGAGTTAAATACCCAGCACCCAAATTCATTCAAAGACTATTGACATTAATCTGCTCAGTAACACTCCAATTCACTCGCACTTTTCGGTTAGCATTGGTCAAGGGCGGCGGAACCACTGGGTCTGGGTCAGGGGGATCATATGACCCCCTAATAATCTGCCGGAAGGGTCATTTGAAATATGTACGTACAACTGTTGTTTCAAATCAAAAGTTAAAACACATTTTATTACTAAAAAAAGTGTCTTTGTGGTTTTACTGAATAAATATTTTTAATAATACTAACTACTAAGCTTTTTTTGTTTAAATGACATCTTCATCAGTAGTACGTGTAGAGTACCAGCATCGATTCTGTAATATCCAAACGAAGCGTAGCGCGAAATTTCGTTTCGCTTAAAACGCCAATTTTCGTTCACTTACCAAGCTACGAAAAATTAAATTCGCTATTACCAAGCTACGAAAAATTAAATTCGCTCTTACCAAGCTACGAAAAATTAAATTCGCTCTTACCAATTACAAATGGCGGCGGTGGCTTCACAACAAAATCAGAAGTTAGCCCTCTAGGTACTATGGGTGAAACTCTGTGATTCTTGTTGAAAACAGAAAAATTATAGCAGCCTTCCACAGAATTATCGCCAATCTAAATATGAATTCTGTTGTAATTAATTTAAATTCGTTTGAGCTATTTTGGAATGTTGGGCTTATACTTCTATATTGAGCTAAATTAAAAAATGCTAGTATCAGAACAGAACAGAACTGCTTGGATTCGTTCCAAACCGATATGGTGTCCTAAGCGTTCACACGAGTTAAATACCCAGCACCCAAATTCATTCAAAGACTATTGACATTAATCTGCTCAGTAACACTCCAATTCACTCGCACTTTTCGGTTAGCATTGGTCAAGGGCGGCGGAACCACTGGGTCTGGGTCAGGGGGATCATATGACCCCCTAATAATCTGCCGGAAGGGTCATTTGAAATATGTACGTACAACTGTTGTTTCAAATCAAAAGTTAAAACACATTTTATTACTAAAAAAAGTCTCTTTGTGGTTTTACTGAATAAATATTTTTAATAATACTAACTACTAAGCTTTTTTTGTTTAAATGACATCTTCATCAGTAGTACGTGTAGAGTACCAGCATCGATTCTGTAATATCCAAACGAAGCGTAGCGCGAAATTTCGTTTCGCTTAAAACGCCAATTTTCGTTCACTTACCAAGCTACGAAAAATTAAATTCGCTATTACGTCTTTCAGGCTTCGCCTGAAAGACGTAGCGAATTTAATTTTTCGTAGCTTGGTAAGTGAACGAAAATTTGCGTTTTAAGNGAAACGAAATTTCGCGCTACGCTTCGTTTGGATATGACAGAATCGATGCTGGTACCATTTGGAGGAGCAGGTGACGAAAAAAACCGTGGGACAGCGATTGTTCTGGTAATTAGGTCTCATTGTGGGTCTACTAAAGTCTTCCTTAGGTCTCATTGTAGCCCGGGCAGAAGTCCGTTTTCTTTCCATGGTCAATGCAAAACGAAAACAACCTAATATCCAGACAAAATGGCGGTTTGGAGTAGGGAAGCTGTGCTTATTGTAATTACTTTTTGAGAGATTCTGAATGTTTATACAATTATGTCGTGTCATCTATAGAACACACGTCACACGAGGACCCTCTTTTTTAAGATATGTTTGTAACACCAATAACAAATTGTTAACTCTTTGCTATTGGTGTTACCAAAAAATGTCTTAAAAATGTGCTCGTGTTGTGTCGGCCTTATGAAACCTATATCCACAACCGTTAATTAAACAATTTTTGAAATGTATAGTACTTATCATATGTATGTAGGATTTTACGAGATAGACGATGACAATTATTTGAACTTTCAAGATGATTTTTAAATTGACATTTCATTCTTAGACAATTATTTAAATAAAATATGTTTCAATTTTACTGAATAAATTTGTAACCCTCATCAGGGATCGAACCCCGGTCCTGTTGAACCTATTCCCCAGCTCATGTTAGCGATCTTTTCACAAGAACGAAGACAACCTCACAGAAAAGGAAAGATAAACAATGCTCAGAAATCGAGACAGGGAGAGACAGAAATAAGACAAGTGAGAATGTTAAAGCAAAATCCAGAGACTGAAACGAATTTCATTTCAGACACCTCATTAAAGTGCTTGGGAGTATGTAATTACATATGTGGCCTCACTCCTAACCCGCCTCTTCGTTAGATGATATCTTAATCACGCGATACCTCGTATCTTGTGCACATTATCAGCAGACAGACCCTATTTGCCTGTCTTGGTCACGGAGAAAGTGATAAGAAAGGGAAGAAAGTTGTTTGCTTTATATGTTGCTTACTTCTCGGCTCGTGTCATTTCTGGAGCTTCGCGCGGCATCACGCCCTCTTTTTTTTCTTCTTTTCTTTTTTGTTCGCGTGCGCAATCAAGCAAGCACAATCTGGCAACGGTGTTTTCCTATCATATGGGGATTGAAGAAGCGGTCGATGTTGTGTGACTGGATGTGCTCTGTGTTTTATGGACNAATTTGGGGGTGACAGCGAGCAAGTGATATTCAGTTGGTGTTCTTTTTTATCTTTATAACAACTACTACAGGTAAAAAGTGAAAACTACCCTTTTGATATAGCTGAAAATGTGTGCGTTGTCACTTTTACGTGGGTTGTACTCGGGGAGGCTATAGGTTGTCTTCATCGAGATTTCGAAATCATTTGGAAGGTGCCTACCCGATCTTTTATGTTTTTACGACTGTTGTCATTATTTCTACAACTTTGACAGTTTGTAAGGTGTATGATTGTGGTCAGTCCTGTTGAAAGGTGTTGCTGAGAAAACAGTTGTATTGTATGTATATGGTTTTATTGGAACTATTAAAAACTGGTGTGATAGCAGATTCCAGTCAGTGTCTCTAAAAGGAATACAATTTCTCTGACTCAGTATTACTCACTAATGACTCAGATTTAAATACACTCTATGATGTAAGAAGGGCAGGGCCAGTGCACCTAAAATTGACATTAACTTTATAATTTGTAGGCCTACATTTTATTATTTTCAGTAGATTTACAAGCATTAATTAGACTATCTTTGCACAGTGGGAAGGTGGCATTAAAGCTAATTAGTGTGGAACCCAGTAGGTGACTCAACACTTGACATGCATTCCAAAATTCCAGGTAAAAATCTGCATGTTTCCATTACCTACAGAAACCTGTATTTCCCAACATGAAAAATATAGGATGGATATTGAGTTTGGAGTTAACACAGTATTTAACTGACCCATTATCATTGCCACATTATTGCAATAGTTAATTAAATTAATGGAAATCAACCAAGAATTCATGTTAGTTCATATGATGCACAATTGTATCAACAAATATGAAGGGTCAGGAGGAAAAACGATGATACTCACAATTTGCTTATATTTTGTAAAACAGAAAATGAATGGGACTATCATCGTTCTTCCCTTTTGGTTCTTATTTTAGAATGTGTTTTAAGGGTACTATCATTGTTATTCCCCCTTACTCATTCTAGATATCGATAGTACACCTCATAAACCAACAGATGGCATCATTAAATAATTTTCGTCAAAAAAATGGACTAGGGCCTATCATCGTTTTTCTCCCTGNCCCTTCATATAATATCCTAACAAATATTGTGTAACTCCAAATAGGCAAGATCATTGCTCCAAACTGAATACCCACCCTATGTAGAAATAGAAAAGTGGGCTAGCAGTAGCCTACTGATTTCAGTTCAAAATCAACATCAGAATTAGTGCTTTGTAGACCCAATCAGAAACGGTGTTGCCAGCAGTAGGACACTATACAAATATAATGCTAATATTCATATCCATATATAAGGAAGTACACAAATTTTGTTAATATCATCGTCATTTTGTGGTTTGTTAAACAGAATTTGACTAGGGTGATGTCTGCAAATGCAACCAGTCCAACTTTCTCTGTAATTGTTACTTGGCCTTGCTGCATGTATTTTAAAATGACTAATATGATAAGCTACACATCCTATTAAGTACTTCATAAACATTAATTATATTCTCGGATTTAGTTACTGGTCGCAGTTTATGACAAGCTTAAACTCGGTAATTATTGTTTAAAAGAAAGTGTAAGATGATACGTACTGTATTCATCTTAATTGCATACAAGCTACACCACATAAAGTGCACAGTTCTGTATAACATAGTAAGTGTTAAACGGCATAATGGCATACTTGTTAAGTGGTCTCTGTACCAAAAATCACCCTATACACAGAACTGTTTTAAAATTCAGCCACCAGAGTTTGAAGTGTTAATTCATATGTAGGCCTAGGTTGCATTGAAGATTTGGTACCGTACAGTCGTAGCCTATTGTCATTAATGTTTAAGTAGCATCAGAGTAAAAAAAAAAAATTATTTTGTAAACCTTCCAAGTACTGGTTTTGTGTGTTGACCTTTTGTAAGTTGTTTGTTGTTTTGAATGTTAATTGAGTTTGATGGGAATACTGAGAGAGACATTCCCAGGCAATGTTAACTTGACATGGTATGTGGGTGGGTTGAGATAATGGAGAACAATTGACTTCAATTTGTTGTCATTAGCAGAGGCACACTCGTACGTGAAAGGAAATGAATTAGCACTTAAAAGGAGCTACTTTTTTTGATTAGTAAGGTAAGAGCTTTTAATATTAGTTCTTACTCAAATCAATGAATTGATATTAAATTATAACAGTTAGAATTATGTCAGAGGAAATGCTGAAGCTGGTCATAATTTTAGAGTGTACTAGGAAAGTTGTTTTTTAAAGAGAATTTTTTTTTATCAATTATAGGCCTATATTCAGTGGCAAATGCTGAATGACGTGTTGAGCAACGTCTGTGTTGCCCGTATGCGTGTTTATATAAAGTACAGTTTACACCAAAAGTTCACTACTCTAACCACAGTTAGATTTAAAGTTTGATAATCAACTTTATGTAAGCAATGTTCATTCGGTAAACATGCAAGCTGGCAACATTGAGAGCTTGCTCAACATGCCTTCGCCACTGGCTAGTTTAAATTATATCATGTGACAGTAACATTAGTGAGCGTCAGTCTCAATTATTAAATTGGCTGGATATTTAACGAATTGAAATATAGGCCTATAATTCCATACACTAAATAGTCCTACTGTTTGGCTATAAATTAATACTTAAATTTTTTTATGGTATTGCTAAATATTTGTACATACATACTGGTACAAATTTTGTGGTAATTCTGCAGGTAATAATATTATTCTAAATTTAAACATTTGTTACATCATAGAATTTGTTTTTATATCCATTTGTCAAAGAAGTTTGGCATCAATGTTTGCACGTAATTTTGGGGGCTTTGGTGGCCCAGTATGAATAAATATTTTATTCTGTACGATCAATTAAAAAGTGAAATGAGAAAAGGTTAAGAGGACAGCCTACACTAAATTAAATAAAAATAATTTAGTTTGTGTAAGTACAGCAGTAAAACATAAGAAATTGTTAAAATAACTATCGTTAGACACGTACGAACACTGACAGAAAACAGACATTTAGGATACTACCAGACCGAGCATGAAGACAAACGAATACGGTACTNAAAATAAATAACGGATTGCAACGTACTTATAAGTTGTTTTAAACACAAAGTACATTATAAGGTCCCACAAGTATGCATTTAGTANCTTGTCTAGAATAGAGGAATGGTCTGAACTAGGGTACGGTATAGAAGACTATTGCTCCCTGGGCTTTTAGCTCTTATTTAGCTTAGGAGTGAGTGCTTTACAGCTGTCAGAGTTTTGGGTTTGTGACCTATTTTTAACGACGCTTCATGATAATTTAATTTTGACACTCACTCGATACATAGCTGGTGGTGGGTTCTTTTACAGCGAAATGTGATGGGGCCCCACTTTTAACATCCCTCCCAGAAGACGCCAACCTTTTACCCATTCTGAAATGGAAATGAAATCTTTAAACTCGGAAGGAAAGAAGAATTGATCCATGATATTTTCATAGAATCAAATGTATTACAGAGTCGTTAAGCTGTGTAGAAAACTAAGATGTCGGCAAGTCGATTGAAAATGATTTTGAAAAAGTTGTAATAAATACAACACTCAAGTCAAGTTAATAAAAGGTTATAAAACGTTTGTGTCCGGTTAGCAATTAATGATTTTATTTGTTTGTATTTTTTTTATTTTTTCTAGGTGGCAGTAATCATTACGTAATCAACAATGGGAGACATCATTCAAGGTAAATATTGTAATTACAAAGTCATGTGTTAACAGACACTGCGTAGTTTCTTAAACGTTATGAAATCGTTACCTGAATACAGGATTTTGTTGGTTTTAGATGGGGTTTATACAATACACTTAACAAATACATATATCAACAGATTAAAAAAATTAGCAAACATGCTGCCATCTGAGGGGCTTATTACAAACTGAGGCAGGTGACAGAACCAACGAGAATCAGTGGTCATCTCTGCATATAATTAATACTTTGGTTATGTACAGTACCTGCATCGATTCTGTCTTATCGCAGCTTGGTAAGTGAACTTTGAAAATTGGCGTTTTAAGCGAAACGAAATTTCGCGCCACGCTTCGTTTGGATAAGACAGAATCGATGCGGGTACTGTACCTATTACTCTCATGGCTTCACCTGTGCTCAGCAAAATGTTGGCGATTGTTTATTTTTGTGGTTCGTACGGATTTTGTTATACAGATGAATATATTTTAACCAGTTGCATGAACAGTACGTGTCTTCATACTCCGATCACATTCTTGTTGTTCACTTGGCCGCTATGCTCACTGTCTCTGAGAAACAAGTGAAGAGAAGAAAAGTCAAGAAGAACGACAAAGTAGGCTAAATATAAACATTCATCAACTTCGGAAACAAATATGCAAAAAGTTGGACGTTCACAACTTTTAAAGTCATCTACAGCTGTATTAGCATTAACCCCTTCCGTGATTTTGACGTGACGTCCACGTCCAACTCTGTTTTCAATGCATCTGAATGTCTCTGCGACTCAGCTTTTAATTTGTGCAAGGAGTTCCCAGCGTTGCTGCTAGATGGCAGGAGCTATTTCACATCTAATTTTCCAGTAAAGCACGTGCTAAGTGGTGTAAACAAAGTGTTGTNTGTTGTATTTGTAAAAATACGCAGTTTTTTTTTACATAAAAAAAAAAAAAAGAAGATCAGTGTAGGGGTTAATGTGTTCTGTAAACCTCATAAAGTCAATCTTTTTCTTTCTGTTCTCATAACCAGTAGTGTTTTCTACACAACTAGTCAATCTCTCGTGTCTTAAGGGTGTTGGCTACGGCCAGGGCAAAAATCACGCTCCCGGAGAACGAACNATCTAATTTCTGGCTTACCTTGAGCAAATCTGGGAAAATAATCCACGAGAGACATGCAGCAAAGCCTTGACATTTATTTTGGTGCAAAGTTTTCTAAAACTAATTAAATCTAATACGTGTAAATAGGTGAATACGACTATTTTAGCCAAAATTGCCGAATTCGCCTAATTACACANATTATATTTTAATTAGTCTTAGAAAACTTTACACTAAAATAAACGCAAGGCTTTGCTCTATGTCTCTCGTGGATTACTTTCCCAGATTTGCTCAAGGTAAGCCAGAAATTAAACGTTTTGTTCTCCGGGAGCGTGATTTTTACCCTGGCCGTAGCCAACACCCTTAAGTGGGATTTGTACCCCACAAACAGCTAGTGCAATCACGCCTTCATAATAATCACGAGTATGTCCCGAGAGATGTCCCGAGGTGGGACTTAACACNGTGTAGTCTTCATCCAATACATTCATCACATTGAGCAAGCAGGATCGAAAAACGAGGTTCTGAATAATAATAAAAAAAAATGAATGCTGAAACAGATTTTAAAGTTGAGACCTTGTTTGAGCNTCCAGCCAGTGGCGAAAGATACGAAGGTNAAACGTTGTCTACAATAGATACGCAGCCAAAATAGTGTGNGATAGTGGCAGAATTGTTTTTAATTCGAATGATTATGACGGTGGTTTATTAATTTCAATACTATTTAGGTGGCCATTATTCATTGTCTGGTTAGCTCTACTTGCGACGTTTCAAGAGTTATTTCTACTCTCATCATCAGATATCTTTCAAATTTCTGCTGAAAATTCTTTGAGATATCTCTCTTGGCGTAGTGGTTAGAGTGCTCGCCTCCAGATCGGGAGGTCCCGGGTTCAAACCCCGGGGCCGGCTCCTAGTCCTGGGTGAAAAAGGGTTATCCTATGAACGAGTCTGCCTGTGAAGCACTCCACACTAAGGTATGATCGAAGGCGTGTTCCGGGAGGCACGTTAAAAGCGGGTCCCATCGATAAGTGTAAAAGAACCCACCTCCGGCTATGTGTCGACTCGGTGGTAAAATTCAATTATCCTGAAGCGTCGTTATGACTCGGATGGGGTCTCCATTAGACCTAAGATGTCATAACAGTGGGACCATAATCCAATAGCAATCTCTCTCGCTTTGGGATTTGAGCCGACGATCCATTACGTAATCCCCTCGTATCTTTCGGGGCAGCCGAGTGGATTACGCACTTGACTGCGTATCTTGAGATCGTGGACCCAAATCCCAGAGCTTGGGTACAATTCAAAGAATTCACAGCAGCAATTATCAAGATGCCTGATGACTAGACTAGCTCTAGACATCTCCAAACATAACAAGTAGAGTTTTATATCGAATAGGCTTTGGTTATCCCAAAATTATTTATCGAAAATTGTGTTCAAAATGCTCCGGCGTGCCAGACGACGTAGCAATCGTACGTTTAGAACAAAGGAATACGAGAAGTGGTGGTCCATTGGCGAGGCTGCCGATTAATACGCCGGCGATGGGGGTTCAGTGCGCTTTTCTTTATTGTGTTTTTTCGCTGAAGTAATAAATAATGTTTAAATAATTATAAGTAATAGAGAAGCAAGTAGCATTAATGTAGCCTTATGAATAAACATTTTTTTATTTTTGCAAACTGTTTTCGTTTTCAAAACTTTTAAAACTTAAAAAATATGTATAAATAAATTGAAAATAAGTAATTAGAACACGTTTTTAAACTGTATAAAAAACTAAATGAATGTGTAAATAATCTTTTTAATCATATTACCGGTAGTAGTTTATTATACAAAAGTGCATTCACTCCCGATCGTCGGCTTAGGAATCAGCTGCCTTACCAATGGGCCACTACTTCTCATATTCCTTCATTCTAAACGTAAGGTTTATATGGCACACCATGGTGCGCCAGAGCCATTCGGCGCAATATTCGATACTGGTAGTTAATTTTGGGATAACCAAGGCCCATTCAACGTAACACTTGAATACATGTATTTTTGTTTTCATCA
>KZ883141.1:4341-17395 GCA_003456935.1 Machilis hrabei
TCTATACACGTGGTCACGTGACAGTCACTTGTGAACGCCTTTACTTGCANCCCTCTGTAAATACATAATGTGCTTATTTCAGATCGGGGGCATTAGTGATTTATATATAATAGACACCGCTGTTATTATTACATGTGGGTAATTATGTTTACGCCTTACAGGGCAGTAGCTCACACATATACGAATTCTTTAGTCTTGTGCGGAAAAGACTACATAAAAGTGTCTGTGTAATTACATAACGTATTAATGACCTTCTTATGCACGTTGTTACTTTTCAGTAATCTTAATAGAAGGCAATNGGAATTTCGTTCGTTCGCTATGAGTGGCTATAAATGAGACTTTCTACGATGCGAACAGGCGCGGATCCACGGGGGTTGCGATAGGGGCGATCGCAGCGCCCAAAAGCTCTGAATTTATACACAAAATGGGGTGAAAGCTGTAATTAATTAGGGAATTCTGAAAGGAAAGGGAGATCTTACAAAGTGGTTAAGAAGCNGGACCAAACTAGGCATGCACTAAGGTGAGATGCAATTTCAAAAGTGAGACTTGGATGGCCGGGCCCCGACAGAGGAAAAAAAAGGCGCAGATTTTGGTCAGGAGTTGCCTGGCTGTATACCGATGTGGGTCCGTTTTTACTTTTCATTATTAACAAGGAACGTAAAATTATGCCAACATCGGTCTCTAATGGTCACTTTAAAATCTACTTGGATCTAATTACGTCNCAATTTGTAAGTGGCGACATCAGACTGGTCATTTCAGGAAGATGAAGAATATTTATTTTTGTCATAGGAAGTGAGTGAANATCACAGATATTGAGTTAATCCCTTCCCTGATTTTGACGTGACGTCCACGTCCAACTCTGTTTTCAATGCATCTGAATGTCTCTGATACTCATCTTTTAGTTTGTGCAAGGAGTCCCCCGCGTTGCCGCTAGATGGCAGGAGCTGCTTCACTTGAAATTTTGCAGTAAAACACGTTTCTAAGTGGTGTAAATAAAGTGTTGTATTTGTGAAAATACGCAGTTTTTTTTTTACATTTTTCGAAAAAAAAATGGGCAGGGAAGGGGTTAAAGGACATTTGCAACACCCAGCCAGCCATGTGAGGGTATGAGCGTTGTTTTAAAAATATATTGGCGGCATTTCAAAGAATTTTGAATAACGTCTGACCTCCTTGGCCGATTCTTTTGAAACTTCGTATGCAAGATCTTGATCATAAAATCCGCTAACAAATCTGCCATTTTCATCAAATTTTCTGTAGTGCATTTAACTTTTTTTCAGATCAACAGTTATTAACGACATTGCAATTGTGCTGCTGATGACGATATGGTGTTTTAAGTCCCGTCGACACGCAATGGGTCATTAGGGATGATGAAACAATGTTTATTGTGATTAATGAACGTGAACTTAACAACTAAGAAAGCACAAACATCCAAGCCTTATGCGAGATTCGAACCCGCAACCTCTCGTTCCAGAGCGTGTTGTGCTAACCACTATCCCAAGTAGATCGTCTTGCAATTGTGCTGTTAGAATTACGAAACTTTTTATTCCAATCAGAGAGTCAGATTCGAAATAATTACCGCAACTTTTGCGAGGTTAAACTGACTAGTCAAAGTAGCATTGCAGTGTTGTCAGAGTGTACAACGTAGAGCGGCCAAAATTATTCAATGGCGGAAGTATAGAATGGATAATATTTTAGTCGTGCTGGCCTAAAAACAACTGGAAATATAAAGTCATAAATGTATAATGCAGACTTACGAGGAGTTCATCCACATGTAAATGAGTATAAATATNCGTTTCGCTTAAAACGCCAATTTTCGATCTCCGGCCTGCAAGACCAAGTGGCTAACCACTACGCTACCGGGACCGGCGCTTTTGCAAAAATCATTCTAATCACATAAGAGGTTCCAAATTTATTAGGGGAAAACCCACCCCTTTATAGTATTGAGGTGTAGGGCGTTCTATGCGTTGTAGAAACTTGGTTTTTGTGTCAATCGATGTATTTGGATGCGGGGTGTCACTTTTGTTAAAGTAATTCCAATCACATAAGGGGTTCTCAATTTATTGGGGGGAAAACCACCCTTTTTATACTATTGAGGAGTCATGGCGTTTTATGCGTCATGGAAACTTGGTNCAATCACATAAGGGGTTCTCAATTTATTGGGGGGAAAACCACCCTTTTTATACTATTGAGGAGTCATGGCGTTTTATGCGTCATGGAAACTTGGTTTTGGTGTCATTCGATGTATATCGATGTGGGATGTAACTTTTGTTAAAATCATTCCAATAACATAAGGGGTTTAAATTTATTGAGGGAAACCCAACCCTTTTATACTATTGAGAGACCAGGGCGTTTTGTGCGTCGTAGAAACTTGGTTTCGGCGTCATTATCGTATTTGGATGTGGGGTGTCACTTTTGTTAAAATCATTCCAATCACATAAGGGGTTCTCAATTTATTGGGGAGAAACCACCCCCTTAATACCAATGAGGAGCCAGGGCATTCTATGCGTCGTAGAAACTTGGTTTTGGTGTCATTCGATGTATGTGGATGTGGGGTGTCACTTTTTTTTAAATTATTCCAATGAAATTATTGGTGGAAAACCACCCCTCGCGTTTAATGCGTCATAGAAATTTGGTTTCGGTGTCATTATCGTATTTGGTTGCGTGGGTGTCACTTTTGTTAAAATCATTCCAACCACATAAGGGTTTCTCTATTTATTGGGGGGAAACCACCCTTTTATACTATTGAGGGACCGGGGCGTTCTAAGCGTCGTAGAAACTTGGTTTTGGTGCCATTCAATGTATTTGAATGTGGGGTTTCACTTTTGTTAAAATCATTACAATCACAAAAGTGCTGAGCTAATTTTGCCGCATTTACCAAACGCACAATAATTCCAATTCTTGATTCAGATTATTTCGGCTCAAGCAAGCTTGAACAGTAGCTNCGGTTACCCTTGTGCACAGGGGACACCCCTCTACATTATATGTTAAATTCATATTAATCCGTTCTTACCAGGTCTGATGGTCCCCTTGTCAGTAGGTGTTCAAAATGATGGCCATGGACTCCCAGGCATTTATTAACTCTGCACTGAAAAGATTGTCGCACTGCTCTCAACATTTCTGGTGTGACTAGTTCACAGGCCTGGCGTATACTATTCTTCGTGTATTCACAGGTTGTCGGAGTTGTGGACATTACATGTTCTTTGACAAAGCCCCACAGAAAGTAATCCAGAGGTGTTAACTCTGGCGAACGGCCGGCCAGTATATTGGACCTCCTCGCCCAATCCATTTTTCGGGAAAGATGTCATCCATTACCTGCCTTGAGCATGCCGCATAATGCGGTGGNGCACCATCCTGCTGCATCCACATAATAGTGCGTGTATGTAAAGGCACTTCTTCCATTAGTTGCGAAAGAATGTTCGTCAAAAAATTAGTTTAATGTGGTCCAGTTAGACCACCTTCAAAATAATATTGACCGATAACGTAATCGCCAATTAAACCACACCACACATTAACAGACCATGGGTGTTGATGCGCGACAGTTCTCATCCATTGAGGATTCTCACCGGCCCAGTAATGCAAATTAAGTTTGTANATGCCTATATTCCCTGTGTTTGAAAAATTGCCTTCATCAGAATATAAAACATTAGATAGAAACGTATTGTTTTGACGCCTTCTTTGGCGAATCCAATTGATGAATATTTCTCAATTTATAAAGTCCTCCCCATACACTTCTTGGTGTAGAGGAATGTGATACCGATGAAATTTATGAATTTGTAGCACGGATCGCTGACTTATTCCACTCGCTCTTGATATTTGTCTACTGCTTGCATGGGGAGTGTGTGCAACAAATGGCAGGACATCAGCAGCGTTTATGTCGTCGGTTACAGTTCGAGATCGGTTGAAGAAGGTGTCTTTTCAGTCTTTTAAATGCCATGTGCTATTTCAGTTGCTGGTTAGGTTAGCGCTGTGAATAAACCTGTGCTGTATTTCTGTAATTGTTCCTGCACTGTCCTAGCACCATTAACATGTTGAAAGGCACTTGGAACTCGTCCATATTTCACAGTTACCACAACCTACACCAACAGTTACAGTTCAACTAAACAATATTCGAACGGAAATAAATGTGCACTCGCGATAGCTGTACAAAATGTTTAGTTTTCTTTCGAAAGCATTGCGTCACTTTGAGCACCATCTAATCTGGTATCAATAATAATGTGCATGTTCATTACGTACATAGTGTTTGTTATCCCTTAACACACAGGTTTTGCGATTTTGACCGAGATTGACCTTCAATGACTTTAAGTGATATGTCGTTGAATTCGTCTCAATAGCCACTATATTTTTATTAGAATAAAAATATAGCATTCCATTTAAAAAAAAATGACGATGACCTTCAGATCTCCTTGACGAATCCACCTAAACAAAACAAAAACACTACCACATNACGTCCCCNAANCTATNACATGACTTTCAGTTGAGAACATTAGATTATCATCAATATTTTCGGAGGTATAGACTTGTAACGCTTTATGTACCTCACCCTGTATATAAAACAAACGTTTGGATGATACCACACGGAATGCTAAAGTTTTTCCCATAAAACACAAGACCAAATTCCGTTGTGCTGAATGTAACAAATTATCAACAAACTTTAACAAATGAACATCACATTGCACGTTTGCTTTCTATGTGCTATGAAAGAGTTGAGTGGTCACCGTGACAACTGAGGACCAAAGTGGAAATTACACTTGATTTTTATGTCTAATTGCTCGGCTACAATTCAGTCTACTTTAATATCGTATTAACGCTAATTGGAAATATGCCGCATTAAAAGTTTTAATGTCATCAGAGACCCCAAAACTCTCACTACAGTGACAAAAAGTCTAAAAAAGTTGTACATTTAATGTAACATAGTGCACTAATTTTTTTCTGTGAAAACATTACAAAAAAAAATATGAATTGTGAAAAAACTAGAAAATACTATACACATATCAATCGTCTTCATATAAATTGAAAAAATATCTGNCACGTANAGTACCAGCATCGATTCTGTCATATCCAAACGAAGCGTAGCGTGAAATTTCGTTTCGCTTAAAACGCAAATTTTCGTTCACTTACCAAGCTACGACAAATTAAATTCGCTACGTCTTTCAGGCGAAGCCTGAAAGACGTAATAGCGAATTTAATTTGTCGTAGCTTGGTAAGTGAACGAAAATTTGCGTTTTAAGCGAAACGAAATTTCNCGCTACGCTTCGTTTGGATATGACAGAATTGATGCTGGTACTGTAATCAAATTAAATATAACCTCAAGCATTTACGGTACTCCAAACCTCATATTTGGCATACCTTTAACAAAGTTTTATTTGATGTGTCAAAATCCTAATTATATATCGTGCTTGTGTTAACTGTTTTCTTTCTTTTTTTTTTCTAGTTTCAAACTACAGTGGATCTGGATAACACACTTAGCTATTTCAACAATTATTTTTGGAGCGCATATAGCTGGAGAACCTATTTACTCGTCAAAGGAATATGAAAATCAAGAATCTACAACACGTTTCTTCAAAGTTACAATCACAACTCAGTTTTCAGACGCAAACTGTGCAGTCATCATTGCTGATCGAAAAACATCCGTATGGACTGAAGAATCAGTGAGAGTATTTAGTGCTCTCACTGTTCCTACAACTATAGTCACACACGAGTTCGAAAATACTTCTGACTTGAAACCAAACACTAAACGTAATCTAAATATTTCTATGTCTAAGCACTGTTCGTCAACTTTAGTGTTCATCAGAGATTCTGACTCACTTATTCAATTCTTGATTAATGCTTACAACAGCGAATACATTTATTTTCTCTCGCGATTTTTTCTTGTCACATCAGACAGTGACTGTATTTCCGACAACATATTTACCAAACTTCCGAATGCAGTGGCGTTGTCTTTGGAAAATCTGAAGTTTGTCTCCATCAAAACAAATGTCTTATTTCCTCTTTATAGTGGAGCACCTCGAGTAGTTGAAGTGGAAGTATGGAATGGACACAGTTATCGCAATAACCGAAGTACATTTTACCCAGACAAAACGAAGAATCTGCATGGTAACCGGATAAATGTTAGTGCACATTCAGGTAGACCATATATCTATCCAAACAATCAAAAAAGTACGGATGGTGAAGTTGATTACTTAGGGAGTGGCGCTTCTATAGCATATTCTATTTCTCGAGCACTAAACGCAACTGCGTCAATCCAACCTCCATCCGACGGTGGAAACTGGGGCCACGTGTTTGCTAATGGTACTGCTACAGGCATCAAAGGAGATCTCGTCAAGGGATACGCCGAATTTGCAGCAAACGTATTTCCGATCGATTTGACTAACTATAAATATCTGGACTTCACCTACCCGTTTTCAGAGTATTGTATGATATTTATAGTTCCACAAAGAATAGGAAGTTTCACATGGACAGCCATACTTCGTCTTTTCACTGTAAAAGTATGGGCTGCAACATTTGCTGCACTCATTATTTCAACACTCACGCTTTATAATTTACGGTTTTTACAGAATCACATAGATACAAATCATGAACCCTTTAGATTATCAGACTTTTTGTTTTTTCATTTTGGCGCACTCGTGTATCAGACTGTTTTTTTACCTGGAAAATACATATCTTCTCGTATATATGTCTCTCTTCTGCTGATGTACGCCATTGTGATTACAACTGCTTTTGTGAGCAACCTCACCGCAATACTTATAACACCTAAACAACCACGTCAGATAGAATCCGTCAAAGAACTGGCCGAGAGCGGACTACCCTGCAAAGCAGTACTCTCCGTATTCTATAAAGACGTTCTTAGATTAACAGAAAACAGTTACGCAGTACAAATATCCAATCGTTTGACAGAAACCAACAATTATGATGAATCTCTCGTAATGGTGTCGAAGGGGATATCAGCTCATGTAGGATTCAAAAGAAGCACGCAGTATAAAGTTTTGCACCATATTGACAGTACAGTTCAAAAGAAAGTTCATTATACTAAACACTGTTTTATACAGTTTCACATGGCATTGCCATTACCAAAGAGATCTATTTTTAGGAATAGCATTGACTCTGCTATTTCTAGGCTAGTAGATTTTGGACTGATTAACAAGTGGTTCTGCGATGTTCTCCACGGTTCTCGGCCTTGTTCTCTAAAATTAAGAGAAAATGAATCACGTCCTAAGGTGCTAAACTTGGATAACATGAAAAGTGCTTTTGCCGTATGGATTGCTGGTATAGCTGTATCGTCTATTGTACACTTTATATCATATATTGTAATTTTCTGGGAGAAATTCGTTGTGTTATATAGAAATTACAGATAACTTCACATGCATATACTTATTCGTAGATCAATATATCTTCAAACAAAGAACATTTTACTTGCAACAGGCTGTAGGAATTAACTAGGCTAGACCAGTAGCAGCCAATACAATTTTCATTCATTCATTCATTCATTCCAAGAAAGTTTTCTTTTCGGTGCAACGTACTCGGAGTAGACGAATTTTTATCGACGTTTGCGTTTATTGCAAATTAAATGTAGCTTACCTCTTTGAGGAAAGATAATGTATATCGTTCGGTTAAGTGTTAATAACTGCTATCTTTGTGTCTGCATTATTTTTTGTGAAAAACTGTATATTATTAACACGAGTGATTCGTGACAACTTTTTAAGTGCAGTTGACATAGTATGTTTATTCCAGGAAAACTGTCAACTGAAACGAAACAACCTGTATGTCAACTTATGTATGCTACTCTACCCTTAAAGTAAATATGATGATGATNATGTGTAGTGTTTAATGTCCTATCGACACCTGATGGGTCATTTAAGGACGATTAAAGTAAATAGAGGTTGGTAAGCACGCCAACTTTACTTGAAAAGCTGTCGTGAGCTGCCACTGTATTATTTGTTTTTACAGTACATACATTAAATAAATGTGTGCACTTCAGAGGTTTGTGTTTTTAAAAGACAGATGTGAATGCTTGGACTTGTTCAGTGCTTTTGTTGTTTGTAACTGGACCTGGCCATGCTCGATGGCTGAAGCAGTCAGAGACAGTAAAAGATATGATTGTCCCTAATCATGTTTAGGAAAAAGACCTTAAATCACAGTGATCAGCTTTAAATGGTACTGTATATTGACAGTGGAAATATAAATCTTGTAACTCTGATACTTGCTTCTCGCTGGTCTGTGTAGTGTGTACGCGTCCTGCAAGGTTAACCATTGCTTGATACCTTTCATTGACTCTTGTTGGATCACTGAAATCCAAAGTGCAGTTGTGGTTGTAAGGGCCGGGACATAGAAATCGCATGCACTGCACGCACGCCCTGCACGCGCTGGAAAGAGAAAGTTCAAGTATAGGATCGTCCATCATGGCGTTCACAGAAAACGCCATGCACGCTTATGATTGCTACTGGTTACTCACGCTAGTAAAACGCTAGTAAATATGATTTCAACTTTAAACTTTTTTTCCGTGATGCTAGTATCCTCATTGCGTTTGGTGTATACTTTCCGAATATCGATATTAATTATGGTTGTGTTTTCGAAATAGAAGAAGAACGTAATCAGCACATGTGCTTAAAAGCTTATTTACGATTAATTGGAATTCTAGAAAATCAACTAAAGAGAAGTAATTTTTTTATTATTATTTTGTTTATACATAAACAAAAAACTTAAGTAAGTGGTACCCAGTTTCAATGGTTAATGGCATTCAGGTGTTGCTGTAGTTAGCGTCATATGTAATAGATGGCGGGCTGGCATCACATTGGATTTTCTGTCCGTCAGAAGCGATGTTCGTGAACGGGGTAGTTTTTACTAGCGAGCAGGGCGTGCGTGCAGGGCATGCGATGTGTATGTCCCGGCCTTAAATCAATCCGGATGTGATGTGGTGTACTAATGTTTCTCTAGTCGTTTCAAATCAANGACAAATTTTCTTATAAATGGATATTCTGTACAATTTTAATCATGTTCTTACTCAAACTTCTCGAATGTTCAGATGTGTGCTTGCCGTGTTCTTATTCCTTCAGCATATAATGGAACTCTGTTAGTTTATTTATACTGTTTTATTCATCACTAATTGAGCTGGTATATTTTATCTTGTACTTTTCATATTCAAGGGTGTGAATTCCGCTGTCGAAAATGTAACTTTTGTCCTTTAAAGAGCTGGTCGCTATTTCATATAAGTCCACGGTAAACACGGTTGTGATCGCTTTCTAACAGTGGCATTTTTTTCACTGTAATATTACTACCTTGCAGGCTGTAGAACCTTTTGTTGTTGCTATGTTCGCTGAATAATTTTTGTAGGAGTTCTATGTTGGCCAGTGTACGAGAAGAAGTCGGCCCCGGTATCCTAGTGGTTAGTCCCGTGGCATTGCACGCCGGAGGTCCCAGGTTCGATTCCTGGCTAGGCATGGGTGTCTTGCTTGTGCTGTCCTAAGTGTGTGCACTTGTGTTGGCATACTTCCGAGCACTCACTTGTGTTGTCTTAAATGTGTGCACGTAATGTCGGAATAAAAAGTGGCCATAAACGTTAGTTGTAACGCCCCGGAAGTAATGCCTACAGGCGGTTCCCGGGGCACTAACACTAAAAAAAAAAAAGTGTACGAGAAGTTAGTTCTATTACTGGCTCTGGTAAGTTGTTCCCATGTGAGTAAATAGAAGGCACATCTTGGTTTATAAAAAAATAATTATATTACTTTTAGCGAGATAATTTAAAAATGCCTGCATTGATAATACACCAAAATATAAATACATATATAATTTGAGGGGTGGCACATGGTTACCTAAAATTTCAAGATATTTTAAAATTTAGATTACAAGTGTACAATCAACGCTAGACATTTTTAGACAATGGTTCACAAAGTGGCGATTATCATTGAATCCCACCAAATGTGAAGCTAAGATTTTCATGCTTCGGCGACCACCTGACCCTCCACGTATAATCATTGATAATATCCCAATTCCATGGAACCCGACAACACAGACAATCAAATATTTTGGCGTTCTTCGCGACAGGAAATTTACCTGGAGGTACCACATTACCGCTAAACTACAACAAGCGTATGCCAGACTAGCCCTGCTATATCCCTTACTAAACCGCAGATCTTCACTTAAGAGTCAATGTTCCCTTCTCAGACTCATATATAAGTCTATCCTTCGACCGATCCTCACGTATGCCTGTCCTGTATGGGGAAGTGCTGCACCATCTCTAATTCAGAAATTACAGGTCTTTCAGAACAAAGTGCTTCGTATTTCTGTGAACGCCCCTTGGTTTGTCCGTCATTCACATCTAAATGAAGAACTCGGTGTTATGAAAATATCTGATTTTATCGCACGTACCGCTAAGACTTTCTACAAGCGACTACATGAAACCCCTGGTGCTACCTATTATAACATAGGTATCAAAACAGTGAATCCACGGCTCAGGAAAAGGCTACCGCAGGACTTTTTCGTCTGTTCTTCATCCTCGGAAGATGAGTAATCTTTGTGAAATTTTTGTATGGTCTATTTTACGTCTGTATTAGTCTCCGGGAGACCCAAATATTGGGCGACCCTTATAATGTTACTTCTGTGATATAGTGTACCCACTGTCCCGTGTAAAATATTGTTGTATTGGTCTGGGGAACAAATTAAAAAAAAATTAGATTAATATATTGGACAAATATCTTTTGTTTATCAAGTTTAATAAATTTCCGGTGTTTAAATGAGCTTATAAGTGGTGAACGTACCTCATACAAGGAAGTTCACGACTGTGTCACTGTTTAAATACCGACTGTGGGTTGTTTGTTTCTGTTCAGAAACAAGCTATCTTTTCAAAGTTAGAAGATATTGTATATTCAATAGAAATGAATTTTAGTGGCAGACTTGTNCTTATGTGTTTACTTAGTTTTATTAAGTACATAACAATTTTCTTTATATACAGCCGTAATAAATGTATTGTTTGTTAACATCATTTACGTTCTGAAGTCAGTGCTTTAAGTAACGAGCCCATGTCATGCCATTGTACTAAACAATTTCAGATCTTGCAGGATCCGTGTATTNCGCGATTGAATTTGCTCGCACTCAAATGTCCCCTAGAGGAGTNATTACTGGGTGCTGCAGCATGACTTTCACATAATGCTAGGTAATTAAGAAATATTGGAATATTTTGGTGCGTTTCTAATAACATTAATATAACCGATATTTATTTTATCTGGTTATTAGACCATGTTTCCTGATATCCTATGCGACTCGAGCGAAGTGCGTGAATACATAAAAAAAATATCAGTAAAAATACCCACTTCTAGGAACACATTCATAGAATTAAAAAAAAACAGATTTGGTAGGATAAGTATCACTCGCTTGTGTTCAAAATAGTCAATTCTTGTAGAGTTTTATAACCATTTTATTCGAATTATACTTACTGGTGGGTAGGTGAAAATATTTCCGTGGGAATATTCCCCGGGAACGGAAACTTTCCGCGGGAATATTCCCCGGGAACGGAAACTTTCGGCGAATATCCCCACCCCCGGGGAACATTCCCCCAAACTGGAAACATTGGTTTTAAATGGTGCATTTACNTAGTTGGGTGGAATAATTAAGTATAACTTATAAAAAGACTTGGCAAAACNATCAGTGAGTACATACAGTTGTACATTTTACAAGGACCTTCGCTAGCTAAAACGCTTTATCTAAATGCACATTATTGGAAACATTTATCTAAACAAGAAAAACACTGGTTTTAATTTTTTCCTGCTGAGTAACAATACTTAAAATACAGTTGGCCTAAGTCAATTAGCTAATATATACTGCAGTTATTTTATGAACCATTTAATTGTATGTTTGACTGTGTTATATGATGAACATTTATTGTTTTACTAACTGTATTTATACAATAAATACTACAATTTCTTGGGATATTTGTAGGTTAACTTTAGTGGACATGGGTTTTGTTACTTCGAAAGAAAGTTTCTTTAATAAGTTTGTACTTTTCGGTTTTGTGGGGAGTCATTTGAGATTAGGGAACATAGGATCGGAGACGCCTCGCTTCGAAGCTACATGACATCAAATGGTACCTTTGTGACGTCACAAGAGTGTTCTAGTTAAGCTCTTCAGTGTGACNTCACAGANGTACCTTTGACGCTATGTAGCGTCTTCGAACCTGTGTTCCCCCTCTGAAGTTATTTCCCATAGACCCATAGGAACCCCGAAGCGTTGTCAGTGAACCAGAAAAACACTCTGCATACTTACCTCAAATATGTTTTCTGATTAATCATGTGTATTATCAACTTGTGACAGCATTATTTTTGTTATTTGTGCATATAAATTAAAGACGACATGTAAATTTAAACTGAAAATAAAATGAAGACAGCTGGATCTTCTGTAGAAAATTGCACCTTCAAATCACTAATGCTCGTTCATGTACCGGTATGTGATTTCGGATCACGTCATGTAGTGTGGAGGACATTGAATCCTATCAACCCCGTTAAGGTAGGCAACACGCTCTTTTATTACCACGACCTGGCCACGCCACTGTGTCCCAGACCCACAGACATACGCTGGCATCTAATGCATTCATCAGTGTGATTACGCAAACAGGAAACTTTTATTTGATAGCACACGATTTTGGTAGAATCGGTTGCATGTATACCCTAAATAATTGGGTCTCGCAATACAATTACCATATACAGTCGATAATGTACAAGTTACCGAAAACCCGACTACTCGGAAAAATCGGTTAACCGAACAACCAACTAATCGTTGATCAACTTTTGCGAAAATCAGGTTAACAGTGTTCGCCGTAAAAGTAGACTCTCATTTAAAACAGGGTTCCCACACCCCAGGGAAAACCTGGAAATCTTGGAAAACTTAGGGGAATTGAAATTGTAGCAAAAACCTGGAAAACTCAGAATTTTCCTAATTCATTCATTTTGCAAGGAGAAGAATGTTCCTAATTAATTTATTTGTACAACTTTTGTAAGTAATATATAGTCAAGGAGAAGAAAAATGCCCTAACACACATATACAAGCAACAATGTCCAAAATGAAAAGA
>KZ883179.1:16027-30904 GCA_003456935.1 Machilis hrabei
TCGGCGCGTTTTAAGCTTCTGCTCCAGTCATGCGGCCCAATTGTAGCACATTATATATATTATATAATTATTATGGCCCACCACGAAAAAAGGTTGCACACCCCTGAGCTATGACAACCATGCTGAGGTGAATATAATGACAGATTTTCTTCCATGTACGTTTATTTTCAATCCCATATTCTGAAATGTACGATAATTTCAATTTTGTAAAGGAACTTTATTTCCATCCTTTATACCAAAGTAATGCAGGACCATGTTTGTCAAAATTAACAATTTAGTTAGAAACGAAAAGCATACAACTTTATATTTTGTTTTCTCAAGATTCATATGAACTTCAATATTGTTTATTTTATTATTAACCCTTTCACTGAATTATGAAATGAATTAAAGTATGGAATACATTTATTTAAAATATATCCATGTGAACATTAAACGCCATCAACCTTTATTGCACGAATTCTATACAATTAATGTCGAAGAATTTTATTATTTCCTCTGAAGGATACATAAATCAGAGGGAAACTCGAAATGCAGGATTACAATTGGCAATAAGGTCGCCTAATAAGATCAAGTCTTGAGCCTAATTGCTTCATTACAGATAATAAGTATAGTATATTAGCTTACTAAATAGGATCATGTGATACTAGAGTATTCTTCGAAGTAGGAAATACTGATAAAAAGTATAGTATTAGATTTAAAATAATGCTCGTCGTTCAACTCATTAAATTGACTAAATTATAAAGGAATCACGTAATTACATGCATGTATTTTGTATCCACAATTCCAAGAAGCTATTTCTTTTATATCTTATACAGTAATTTGATTGTAATTATATATCTTATGATTATATTGTTACTCAATTACAGGCATATTTTCTCTCTCTAAGTTTAAAATCTACCAAAATCGCACTAACGAACATCAATACTGTTTTCAAATTGGTAAAATGAAGTGGTCACTGATTAGTNAGACTTTTTTCGCTAGGCTCTCGTTAACACATTACTCGCACCTACAAATTTACGAAAATGTTGCAACCTCATCCCATGGCAGAACTATGTACAGTATGGATTACATGTTTCATATTTATTATATTATTTAATATAACAGGTGAGCCAATGAAACGGGCGATTACTAATTTTGCTTAGTACTGTTTTTTACTCATTTAATGAGTTTGTGAATTTTTTTGAGCAATCAGAAAGTTTAATTAAAAATTTAATGTCAATATTTTTTTTATATAGGCCCCTATACATTTGAAAGAGAACTGGTACTACAAAATTACAGTATATTAAATAGCATTTAACTTTACCTTAAATCATTTTAACTTCTGTACATGACATCCTGTAAATGGCCACTATTTCTTTTCAGACATTCTTGAAGACGAAGTTTCATGTTTTCCATCACATGACGTAACATTTCAAGAGGGATAGCGGTAATTTCGTGACGAATTTTTTCTTTGAGTTCGCTAATGTTTCGTGGGAGTGGATTAGTGAATACGTTTCTCCTCAAATAACCCCAAAAGAAAAAAATCGCATACTGCGAGATCTGGCGATCTCTCCGGCCAANGAGTATCGCCATGCTTGGAGATAATGTGGTTTGGAAACAACAGTTTAACTGCANTCATTGACAGCCTAGCTGTNTGACTGGTCACCCCATCCTGTTGAAACCACGTTTCTGGACTGATTTCAGGATTNTCNGGTGGATATTGAATTGGCGTCGAAATAGCCNTTGTGNAATCACCAAACTGTNGCCATNTTTGTAAATTGTTTTAATAGGAAACNCACGATTTTCACCCGTCCAACGTTCCATCGTAAATAAATGCTTNTGAAAGACGAACCTATTGTTACNGAACACACGCGAATGTTACCGGAAAACCCCGATCTTTATAATCATCACAAAAGTACCGCTNTTCNTCTGGACANGATACGTCNTGTGATGGAAAACTTAATACCTCGTCTTCAAGAATGTCTGAATAGAAATNGTGGCNATTTATAGGATGTCATGTTCAGAANTTAAAATGTTTTAAGGTATATAGTTNAATGCTATTAAATATACTGTCATTTTGTAGTAAATGTTCTTTTTCAAATGCCGGTCTCGGGATATGAGCCCGGGACCTTCTTATCGGGCTTAAGCGGATTCANAAACTCATTTACAGTTCAACTCAGCACAGTTGATGACATGTTCACAGACAGAAAACCAATCATCTATTAAATCTCTGTCTGAATATTTTCTTNGGAAAAGAGGANGAGTCANATAATNTTATGTCCCATTTCACATAAATCGTAAAGAGCAATACTAANTCAGACACGTGTTTTATATTAGTTTATGGTAAAATTGGCAAATAGTTAATTATTGTTATTAAAACTACACCTTTTATGTTGCTCCAATATCTGCTGTATTGTTTGAAGATGGTGAATGCTATGCTATTGCTATTGGATTATGGTCCCACTGTTATGACATCTCAGGTCTAATGGAGACCCCATCCGCGTCGTAATGACGCTTCAGGATAACCGAATTTTGAATTTTGCCACTCAGCCGACACATAGCCGGAGGTGGGATCTTTTACATCGAACACTTATCGAAGGGACCCGTCTTTAACGTGCCTCCCGGAACACGCCTACNATCATACCTTAGTGTGGAGTGTTTCACAGGCAGACTCGAAGGATAACCCTTTTATACCCAGGGCTAGGAGCCGGCCCCGGGATCTGAACCCGGGACCTTCCGATCAGGAGGTGAGCACTCTAACCACTAGGCCAACCTGTCGGTTCGAAGATGGCGAACAGACACTAGATAAGTGGACAAAATCAAACATTCATTCATCACGCAGGATTGGAACCCACGATATCCCGACATAGTATGTGCACTGAATACGAGACCAGCAAGGTGTATGCAGTAATGAAGAACACATTTAATTCATTTTTAAACGGCATCTTACAAAAAATAATAATTTTTTAAGCATGACTTTTATTTCAACAGAGTTTAAATTAGTTTTCGTTAGTTTTATTTCAATATTAATTTAAATGTTATCATTTAAAAAAGTCATAATTTTACTGTGGTTATAGTATGTTTATTTCTGCCTCATGTTGATCAATATTGTACGACTTGGGAGTTTAGGTATGCATTAGGTGTAAAATAAATGTTTACAATATTAAGAGCGTATTTAAACAAATCGAGGTGTATAGTGTAGATATCAAAGTAGATAAACACAAAGTTTTTAAATTATTTTATTTAATTGTTTTAAATGTTTCTAATGAAAGAAGTGGCTGTTTGAATTTCAGTACATTCATGCTTTGTTTTTAATTCTAATTTTTGACTTGTTTCTTTTCAACTGTTGAATACTTTATTTTCTCATACCTGTATTTATTGCTTATTGCAAACCTCACTTTCTTGTATGCGTATTAAATATTAAAGGTAAACAATGTGAGGAAAATAAATCCGTAACGTGTAATGCAGATAACAAAAATTGTTCCCACCAAATTTTTATATACGATTTTTTGCCGAGTAATGCACCCTAATGCTTTCAAAGGCACGAACATTCATCTCAATGATCAACCTTTCACAATCCCTCTTCTCGAAATTAGGTCTGAATACGAGGTGGCAAAGCTAATGGATGAAAGCTTCCACTAACTGGGGAGCTGCAGGAGGTTATTGGGGTATTAGTTCTCTCGTAGCAAGATGAGGTGAAAGAAGGGAAAATTTAAACTGAACGAAAAAAGACACAGGCAAGAAGTCTTGAAAATCCAATGAACTTTATGTATAAATAATACACCATATGCAAATTTCTAATAATAAAATGTTACGTGCGTGGATTATGTATTTAAAACGATATTGGTCAACGTAGCACTGCACTTGTAAATAAATTATTTTGTACTGACATTTCGGGGTTTTCAATTAAAGCCTATACCAAGCCTTTGTAAGGTAGAGTTCTAAAATGTGAATGCAATATAATAAAATACGCAGTACTATATGTTTTAAATTTTAAGGATTANCTATGTTGCTATTTTGTGATATACAGTATTTTAGCATATTTGTTACAACATTTTGAGTATTAGTAACTGATTATATGNATTCGTTTACTGGTTCAAACGCTTTCGTGACGGGAAGGAATCGACTGAGGATGATCCAGTCGTAAACACATTTTCTGCTCACGTCTTACGACCCATACACTTGCACCAACATTGCATGCGTCTCGGTCGCCGTTTCCCCCAATTTGTAGCATAACTGGATGTTCACTCGTTGCTCCATTGCACTGTGACACTATCTCTCACACTGACTACGTTCGAGTTCCCACAGCGGAATTACCCTGACGGCCACGTGTATGCCNCGCTAGTTGGCGCTTCTCGACATGTCTCTGGATAGCCATTTAAATGCGCGCGCACCTGGCCCATGTTGCCGTTGAGATATCGGACCATTCACCAAACTTTTNAGACACACCACGTATATCCCACTTATCCTNTATCCAGGCTCTCACATACTATTCTTCCGAGTCAATTCTAGACATAATTAGCCTAATTGATCGTGCTGTTTATTTACTTTAGCTAGTATAACTTCCTTTACCGTGTGTTTTACACTCCATCACAAAATTCTAACTGAATGTGATATTTAGGTAGATACTATTTTAATTCCGTGTTACATTTATTTTGTTATAAGACGGATTATTTCCTAATCAGTGAAGTTATTAGTAAACAAACACATTTTCTATAGGAAATATTAATTGTCACACAACTTTGCCAGATCAATTCATGCTTGAAGAAATACTATTGAACAAGCTAATTTGGAACTAATTACATTATGCATTAGAAAAGTTGTAACCGGGCAGACAAACGAACAGATACATAAACAGTGGTATTCTTTTACTCGCGTTTATTGGTTGACCAAAAAATAATACTTAGTATCTAAGTTTTAGACATCCATTTAAAAAGAATGAGTTTATGTTTTACATTAAATTTTAACAATGTTTTAAACACTAAAAAATATGCAAATAAAAGTGATCAAACCGTCGTGTAAACAAAATAACAAACAATTTAAGTTAACTTGATTTACATAATGGTTTAAAATAAGAAATTAAAGTTACAAATAATACCTTTAGGCTGAATGCAAACAATACCTTTGTATTGGTACTTAAACTCCTTCTTTGTAGCTTAACGGCTTAAGTATGTAAGTGTAGGTGTTTATTTGTGTCATAGATGTTTCCGAAGATTTTTGCGAGACGAAGGCAGTTCTTTTTTTTAAGGAACAGTCGAAAAAAGCGCTTGACATTCGAGTCACGTTTGATTGGACGAGTAGTAAGTATGGCGCCAAGAACGGATGCGTTCCGAATGCCAATAGTTGCTAACCTCTTGATCTTAGCCTCTTGGAAGCTGCACAGTAGTCAAGTCGAGACAGCCATCCCTTACTAAATTTTAACAACTTCATGAATATTTAAGGCCGACTAGAATTTGCCATTTCCATGTAACGAGATAAAACATACATGAGGCCGAGAGAAGGGTGAATCCAAAAACGGAAGATCTTTTGCAGTACTTGTGTTTGAAACTGGAGAAAAGGATTCCCAACTTTAAAAGTTTTAGAGCTTCACTCAGAAGGACTTTAAATTCGGGTGAAGTCACAATCTGCATAGAAGAATCCGCGCTTTTTAAGTGTTCAGTGGGTGTTTAAGGTCAAAGATATCTATTATTTCACTAGATTCACAACGTAAGTGCATGGTTTTGCTCGTATATATGACAAACAGTACACTGTTTTTATTTTTGTTCGTTATGTTTGGGATGTTATTATGTGTTATAAGTTTATTGTGTACAAATGTTTCAGCCATTCTACAATGGCCGTCATGAGGAATGTCACACATAAAAGTCACAAAATTTGCTGTTGAGATTTAAGTCACTGTATTGGTANCTGTACTCAAGTGTGNTTTTATGGCACATATCAGTATTATCACATTATATTTACTGCAAGTGTAATATAATACTGATAATATACTGCCAGATAACGTGATAATACTGATGGGTGCCATAACAACACAACTGAGTACAGTTACCAATACAGTAGCTGAAATCTCAACAGCAAGTTGTATGACTGTGTACGACAACCCAGACGACTACCATTGTAATATGGCTAAAACGTTTGTAAATATCAAATTAAAACACGACATAACCATCCCAAAACATTGAACACCAATGTAAACACGCTTCAGACTTAATAATACACTGTTTTACTTTTTAATATTAAAAAAGGTAGCCCCCTATAACTTTTAATATTACCAATTTTTTCAACCACCTACATGCTGTTTTAAAATACATGTACTGTATTTATGAACAAATTACTTGTGCGGTACTATTTTATTTTTTAATTATTTGTTCTTGATAGTAACTGAATTTACGTTTGTAATAAAAATTATTATATTCAATAGGTATATTTTCTAACCATGTACTACTACTAATAATTATTTTTCATGTACAAAGAGTTGCTTCAGAAAATATAATCTTTGTGTACTGTAACAACATTAATTGTACTTGTATATAATCTAGTTTCAGACTGAAAATCTGTGTTTCTGTTTCAAGTAATCGTCTTGTAAAATAATCGATTGCATTACATGTATTTTTATGGTGTGTTTCCTCTATGTAACGTGCCCNCACANAGTTTACCAGCTAAAGAATAATTTCGCCAAAAAAGAAAAGGTCTGTTGTGATACTGGTAGACGCTTTACCCTTGTATTTGTTTCTCACAATTATTTGTTGCTGGAGTATTTAATGAAGTAGTAAATACATGATGGATAATAGCGACCAGAATTTTAAATCCAGCAAATAATATTAGTTATTGTAATTCACCTGAAAAGCCAAATTTACTTCCATTAAAATACTTGTTTCTGCTTATTGAAAAATGTACTCTGAAAAAAGACATGCAAAATTTAGTTGTCCGTTTCGTATATACAAAAATGACACTTCTCTGAAATCTGGCTAATGATTCCTTCGATCGCAGCTTTATTAACTAGACTGAAGCAATCAGTTAGGAGTTATTAATACGACTTCATTATTTTAGTTTTGTTAGTGTAATGTACTGTGTGAACATCGAAAGAATATTGTGTTGCGAATTAGGAATAGGCCCTAAGTAAATACTAAAATGGGATCAAATTTTGTTAGTTTTGCTCGTAAGAGAGACATATAGAAAACTATTTGTTAGAAAAGCGTACCAAGTGTCAACTAGGCTCCGTAAGGTTGAACCATGATGCCAAACTACAAAATAATAATAAAAACAGCTAGAACCACAGAATTGTAATTTAGTTTGGGGGTAGTCTAGTTAAAAATAATGTGATACCATTATTAATTCAAGGATAAGCTCTATTGTAAAACATCAAACCAAGTTGTCACATTTGCAAATTAAAGAAGAGTTGACGAATTAAATTATATTTACTTGGGAGTTTTCGTGTCGGTAAGTGTAGAAAAAAATCACAGTAATATACGATATAGCTGCCAAATATATAAATTACTATTGATAATACTAGACTTTGGTAGTACTTCAGTATTTGTGAATTATGTGACGAATTTTTACATCCTTTGTATCTATTGTACAAAATGTATGTATATCATGTTTCACTTATTCAGATCATGCATGTAGTTACATACCCTAGTTTTGCCGAAATTATAGTTCACATACCCCTTCTCCCCCCCCCCAAAAAAATGGATTCCTGTTGGTATAGTGTCAAGTTCGGTGAACAAAGTACTTACACATATTAATGCTAGTAAGTGTTGTCAGAATACAAAGATGTCTACGTACTTAAGAGACTTTAAATACATCCGTTAAGAGTGTTCGCTACAGCCAGGCCCAAAATCACGCTCCCGGAAAACAAATCTCTTAATATCTGGCTTATGTTGAACAAATACGGGAAACTAAAATTGAGGGGACATAGAACAATGCCTTGTGTTGATTTTGGTGTAACATTTTCAAAAATTAATTTAAATTTAATATGTGTAATTTGGTATATTCGGCTGTTTTAAAAAAAAAGCCGAATATACCAAATTACACGTATTAAATTTTAATTAATTTTTGAAAATGTTACACCAAAATCAACACAAGGCATTGTTCTATGTCTCCTCAATTTTAGTTTCCCGTATTTGTTCAACATAAGCCAGATATTAAGCGTTTTGTTTTCCGGGAGCGTGATTTTGGGCCTGGCTGTAGGGAGTACACTTAACACATCGAGAAATGAGTAGTCATCCTAAGCGTATTAAGCGTAGCCATTTATACACTATAAAGTAATCATTAACATTCAGTTTTGCAATATATTGTGATACTCAAATAATATTAAGTAAATGTTATTACCTAACATTGCGCTATAATTCGTGTAATNTGTGACANACGACAATTATATGCCATGCTATTTTGAAATAACAGTAAGTGAAAAAAGTGGTGAGACAAGACAGATCGATTTTCGAAACACCAACTTTTGCGCCTTTAGTGGCACATGTTTCGCCGCGATCTTCGAGAGGGGATCAGTCTTGTGTTCGTGTTTCGAGAGCCGATGGGCTTGAAAGAAAAGNGGAAAGCGGAAAAGGAAAAAATAGAGCACAGTAACAGAAAGGGTCATTCCGAAACTTCAATTTATCACTCACTAACAAGGCCTTTTATAGAGGAAATGCTGACGGTACTCTTTAACAGAAAAATCGCATTAGAATGCGATCAACGCTCTCCTTATATTACACAGTTAAAGCTAGTGCCAAACGGAAAACTGTAAATGCAAGACGCATTCTACAATAAAGTGGTTTATTTATTAGGATTATTAGGTCAGAAAAGCTTCTTCTTTTATCTACGGGATTTTTTATCGTGCATAATTGAACAGGTTCTTATAGGAAAAGTATTCCCTAACTCCCGTTAGTGAAAATTCTCAATAACGAACATTGGCATTTAACAGTCTGCTGAATAAAGCATATGATGTCATAATTTACGTTTCATTTGTGTGCACTGCTATCAAAAAATGAAAAAAAATAACACAACCGTTACTTCAGAATACATCCCTTGAAGTGTTGGTGTAACATGTATTAACAACAGTAGTCCATTATTTTAATTTAACGATTCGGAAATTTCCTCCGATTCTCAGTTAAACACAGATTATGCACTTATTGGACTTCATATTTAACAAATGCTGCACCACCACGTCACGGGAAGTATTTTGTAGTGAGGTAGTGTTCTACTTTTTCTATTTGTATCTCTGGTTGATAGAACTGAACCCAAATGTTACTTAAATCATAATGTCATGTGCTTTAACTTTAACTGACTCTTAGGATGGAGGAGTTTTTGTACATATATCCTCTGTACTGCGGTCACATACACGAGAAAAAGTATTAGCGACTTCGTTCCTTTTAAATCCCTTGCGTGCAATATTCGGCCTTCAAATTGCACTGATANTTCACGTATATTGTNGTGCTCCACCGGACTGATATCTGATATCGGCAAATACATTACGACAAAAAAAAGAACAGCCACACACCAATGTACAGCATTTTACGAGACGGAATCGAGTAAAATATTGGACCTGGTGAGGCTCTCGCACAAATTTTGTCTATTTTTAATGAAATACCAGTGATATCAGCACTGCAGAATTTTTATTAATACAATATTTTTGCTCGCGATTTAACACCAATAAACACCAGCAGTGCACTTTTCTCCGGGACTTCAAGTAGTTGTGAGGATATCTGGCTTTGATATCCGTCCAACTATTTGGTATCCCGGAGAACAGTGCACTGCCGGTGTACATTAACACATAAAGGCTCTCCTTATCACGTTTTTTTGTTTGTTATTTTCATTAGAACCACTAAAGAAAAGGCTTTGCTTTCTACATGAGCAATCCAGATATGTGTTTAATTAACCAGTTGCCATTTCTTCTTNCAGCATTTAACTTAACTTGGGTCTCTAGTACTCGTCATTTTTTTGTTAAAACTCCTAAAACTACTTTATAGCCAACTTTGGAATCTTATCCACTTCCGACTTTGACCTTTTAATTTGGNTTCGCCACCTCTTATTGCTGTGGTTGAGTAGGTGGTTAATCAACTGGTTCTTGTTCAATAAATCGTGCCCTTCACCTCTAGGTTAGTNTTGTCCATTCATGTCCATTGGTCAAATTAGGCGTTGTTCATCGTGAAGTATTTTCAGTAAAATATGCAATCCCATTTAACGAAAAAGCTATATGGTGAAAATAACTGGTTTAAGTCACTGAAAAAAGANAAATTATGATTTTGTTTTTTGTTTTACTTCACAAGACCCATTCGAGGATATTTACGAGAGCATATTATCAACTATTACAATCTACGCATACTTTCAAAATTGTACAATAGAAGATTTAACAGCATTAGAAATATACCATAAATGACTGACTAAATCTCCCGTTCACATATCTTGGGGCTAGAGTGATTTACGCTTCACAACAATGTTGTTCCGGGAAAGCCAATCGCCTGTATTTGACGCGGAAGAGTAAAAAGCAATGTTTTCAGACTGACTTACTAGTAGTATATATCTTTTTCAGAAAATTCATTAACACTAAGCGGGTGATATCGATGTTCTTTATCGCGTTACTTGATTTTGTGAGCGATATAACAATGGGTTCAGTGACAGAGTCCAGAGCAGTCTCATTCCCAAAACCGCTTTCTTGCAAAGATTTAACGTGATGTACTAAAGAAACTGATATGAAAACGATCCAGTTCATAATGTATGGGTTTTTCAATGTATTGTCTCCATTAGTAACATCATATTTTACATTATACCATAATATATAAAGTATTGCTATTGGATTATGGTCCCATTGTTATGACATCTTAGGTCTAATGGAGACCCCATCCGCGAAGTAATGACGCTTCGGATAATTGAATTTTGCCACTCACTCGACCCATAGCCGGAGGTGGGTTCTTTTACACCGAACACTTATCGATGGGACCCGCTTTTAACGCGTCTTCCGGAACACGCCTACTATCATACCTTAGTGTGGAGTGCTTCACAGGTAGACTATATATCAAATATCACCAGCATTTTCATATTTTGAAATTTAACGCTCTATATGTAAAACTACTGTGTAAACTTTTTTTGGTATATCTTATCATTGCGTTGAACGATTAGGCATCACTGTGGGTAGATTCCAAGATATCCGTCCCTTAAGGCCAAGCGCCACCGTGTTTGAATTTAACTATAGTACTATTCTAGCGAAAACAATTAAAATATTCTTTTAAATAAATTATTGAATTACCAATAATAATTTCAAAATGAAACAAAAAATGTATTATATTATAAGTAAAATATCCGTAAGTATAGCCAACCAGACTAAGAAAATAAATGGTGGTGTTGTATACCTGACATTTACTGCTTTTTAGAATGAAAAAAAAATAAGAGTTAGTTCAAAGTATGTATGTATTAAATATTTAGTTTTATGTGAAACTAAAATTAACACATTGTTGCCTACATTCCTAATTAAATTGTNTACTTCTTATGTTAGTAAAAATGTGATAAGAAAAACAGAATAGTCTGACTTGTATAAATATTTTACTTGTAGTGTATTTATTAAGAGTAACTGTAAACTTATACTGACAAATTTTATCCCGTCTGATGGGCATCGAACCTAGGATATTTGGAACCAGTTATGTCGCCAAGAATGGTATAATCTCTCAGCGAAAAAAATATACATAATTCATGAACATAAATGTCTGAAAAGGAATTTAATTTTAATAAGTTAAAACTGTGGTTTCGAAAGTAATGTTTTATACTAGCATCACATTTATTTATGTTAAACAAAAACTTGATGATGATATGTAGTGTTTGACGTCATATCGACACCTGATGGGTAATTTAAGGACGACAAAAACTTGAGCTTAATTGTGACTGACACCAGACGTTTTAATAAAAAGCCACTAATATGTCAAAACTGTATATAGGTTGCCGTCTGAACATTGTATAAACTGTATTTTTACATTTTTGAGCTTCAAAAGTTCGGTGACAATTTCATCTGAGGTTTCTCCCTTTCGTAAAAGATAGTGTTATTTTATTAACGATTCGGTTGGATTTGGGAATACATATATGTAAGATTGCTTATCTCAAATGTAAGAGTTTCTATTTACACGTGTTTCAAAATGAAAAAAAATGGCAAAAACGTTAACAAATTATCTGATCACGTTTTACGAAAACGAAGCACCTTAGAAAAACTGTCATCGTACATGTTTTACNAANAAANTAACAAAGAATACGACTACAGCATTCCATATGTATATAATACGGAAGATTCAAGAAATATATATAAATTCTACATTTTATTGGAGTTCAATAGAGTATAAGTTACGTTAAAAACGTTTCCCCTTGTCTTCTTTTTTATCACTCTTTTACCTTTTTCTGAAAAAGAAAACTGCCCTTTGGGAGTATCGGCATTCACGTCACGTGACCGTCTGATCGACCCAGCAATTAATTAACTCTCAGTAACGAGTCTTCGGTAATTCTATTTCACAAGGATCAGAGACGTTTGTTACCCCCGGAAATGAAAGTGCTCCAGTTCTGTTCGACGTTGTTGAGCGCGATACAAAAAAAGTATCCATGAAGGATTTTTTTTTCCTTTTTGTCTTGGCTTTGTGATTCTCTGTTTGTGTAAGGAGGGTTGCAATTATTGTTATTGGCTTAGTTTTTTTTTTCTCTCTTTCAGGAATATCATGTATGAAAATATCACTACTGAAGGTGCCATCTGTTGTGAAGAACGGAACTGACAGTTCAGTGGTGTTGGATTGTGTATATTCTTATGACGAAGTAGAAAGGCATGACTTTGTAGTTAAATGGTACATAAACCATGGCCCAGAGCCTGTGTATCAATGGATTCCAAATAACAAACCTCAAGCACTAGGAATACTAAGAGGACGCCTTAATCTAGATTATAGAGCTTCTGACGACCCTTACATGGTACACCGTGCGTTGGAGATCCTTCGTCCTACTACGGAACTCACTGGAGACTACAAATGTCTTGTATCTAGTTTTGAAGGAGAAGATATGGACGTTAAAAGAATGGTTGTTTTTGGTGAGATTAGATCTATATTATTTCTATTTTTAGTTTTATCGCATTCGTCTTTGACGTTAAAGTGGCAGTCTGTAATAGTCATATCTTTGTTGTATCATGGTGATGTTATGAAGATTGACATGCGGCTTGTACTTCGTACGTACAGTTGAATTCATGATAATGTATACATACTTCCTCTCAAAGGGAATTCATATTTTTAACTCGCACATTGACGTGTGAATAGTAGTGTACTTGCACAGTAAACGTTGTATGACAACATCGATAACTAATATAGTGGCACACTTACCGCAGTCTACTATCGTCTGGGTGTAAGATAACTTCTGAAAAGTAATTATTTACGTCTACTATCAACATTACTGCCTGGGGCATATACCTAGACCCAAGTGTAAAGAGTTATCATACGAGGCTGCATGTGTAGCACTCTACAATAAGGTATGTTTGTACGCGTCTTCAGGGGGGATATGTTAAAAGTGGGTTATAGCTATAAGTGTTCTATGCAAAGTAACCTACCAATTGCTATGTGTTAACTGAAGGTCCGTTGTGACGCGGATATGGTTTACATTAGTCATAAGATTTCAGAAACGTATGACTATAAACCCATTCAAGATTATGTTCGTCATAATTGACATCAGTGCAAGCCATTCTATGGTTTTCGTGCACTTTAATCGATTTCCGGAGTTACCACTAAAAACGTTGCATTGTAAGTCTATAGAAGTAAACGTGTCCACTGATTTTGGTTATGCCTCATCTGCAAACTGTCACTTTCGAGTATTTGATTTTCATTTTACAGCAAATCTGGTGGTTTCGTAAGTATGTCTTCCAGCTTGCATGTACAATACCTTCAACTTTTGCAACTGCCGGCTACATTTATCTAATAGTCATGTACAGGACTCGAGATTAAAAAGTTGTGGTTTCGAATTCCACTTAAAGGTAGGCGCGCACCTGCCGTCATCGAACGGACCGAACGGATTAGAAGGATCTGATTTTATTATTTTATACATTGTTTCAAATGAGCCTGCGCTCACTTGTCCGCATCGTACGTATCGGTGGTCGGCAATGTCGACGGGTATTCCCGAGCGGGGCATTCAAACCGATTAAACCGTAGGGAGTGGATGGAGTCATCGGGATTTCCCGAAAAGTGTGCGCACTCGCCTCTCATGCCGTTGTTAGTCTTCATTTACCAAGTCGTTCGTCATGGATTCAGCCCAATTAGCCCAATTGATTGTCATTGTGCAAGAATAACGTATGATACTCTCCGTAATCCACTCTTATTTTCTATTTCCGTGCCCGTTTCTGTTCGTCCTCTTCTTCTGCCAGCAAGCGACTTCTTACTTACTATCCATAACTGTTCACTAAATATTTTTTTTTTGAAATATCAAAGAATAGTCAAGAATTATGAACTTTACTGAAAGATGTTACGCTATGAACTGGGAACTAAACGGAAATGTGGATGCTCCGAATCTGGTGTGCGCAGTCACACACAACAAAAAAAATCCGATCAGTGTCGTCTGCCCGATGACGGCAGGTGTGCGCCTACCTTGAACGCTTTCCCTGCATTAATCGGATATATCCTATTTGCATTGTAAAGTGCTTCGCTGCGAAAATTGACTATACCTCACGTCATCGAATTTGTTTCTCCTTTGGCTACGACAATCGACAATCGAGAACAGTTACACAAGAGTTTGGCATTTGTTTATTGTACCAGTGAGCTCGCAGTTTCTCCTGACATCTATCAGGAAAGTTTCTAACTCTGAATCAAAACATTGGTTTGAGGCCCTTGTACTGATACAGCTGTTGCATTTTTGGAAAAGTGGAAAATATATATAAATTATAGTGTTTTTGTGCAACGTGTACTA
>KZ883195.1:6905-21812 GCA_003456935.1 Machilis hrabei
GGATTAGGAAATGTTCAAGAGCATATAAGTGAGATAACTTAACTTATTTTGATGGTTAGTGTTTTTACTAAGCTAAATATAAAACCAACCGGTATTATAGAATATTGATGTTTTATCAATAATCATTTTTTTATTGATAATACACTATCTCCCAATTTACTTCGGAGCTAGATAAATTAAACGTAGTACTCACATATTAAGAGAATNGCTACTTTAAAAATAATTCAGGGATTGTAAGGTGAAAAACTTAGACCTGACTTCGGTGCATAAGACGAATCTGGGACAGGCAGTCCATTCCGGAATTAGAGGGGAGGCCACCAAGTGGCAGGGGGTGATGAAAGAGAGGATTTCTGGCGGTCATTTGCTTTTCACTGCCCCAAACTCAATGTGCAGTTAGACTTTTCCACACAGGACGAGTGCGGACTAAGATGTAGGCCATTTTGTTTTACTATTTAGCCAATTTTTATATTTATGACTTTTCTTCTATAATTACATAGTTTTGTCCTTGTAAAAGGAAAGGTTGAGAATTTCTATCCTAAAGCCAAACTCAGACATAATAGTTTACGCTTTCAAAGTGTTTGGACCGCTCTGCTGTCTGTCACTTGTCTGCCGCTAGATGGCAAACGTAGTTTTTCTTGCCTTTCCCATGGTTCTTACATTGAAGTCAAAACATTCAATTTTCTAAACATTTGAAAAACAAACTTTTACGATTAATACATCTGAGATCTTGTAACATTTTATGTGAGCTGTTTCATCTATATCGAATACATTCCCGTGGAATCGAACCCCTGACTCTCAGGTACAAGTCGATATACTTAATACTACTACTCACAATGGAACGAATTCAAGTATTCGACGAGTTTGTGAAAATGAAAGTAGTAGCTTTGTGCAGAAATGTACGCTGAATGCAGAGGTAGGGTACATTTGCTTGAATGGCCAGTAATTTTGGCGTTATTTGCATATAAACACAAAAGCTTAGCATTTATTCACCAGTTCCAATTCACCATACTACAACGAGTAGCTTAATCAGAAAGGCACTGGATCTTAAAATGGAAAGTTTCAGGTTCGAATCCAGTGTGGGCGTCACATTTTTTAATTTCATTTTTCACAAATTGCAAAACTATACTTGTGGTTAAAACAAAGAATCATATTAGTGATTTGTTTTCTTCCGGTGGAACACCGGTATTTGAATTTTGTTGCAAAACAAATCTTAGGCTACATGATGATTGTCGCTACACTGTTACTTTTATTATTATTATTTCACCACTCATCCGACACATAGCCGGTGGTGGGTTCTTTAACAACGAACACTTACTTATCGATGGGCTTTGCTTTTAGCGTTTCTTTGCAAGGCGCGTACGATAATGCCTTAATGTTTTGTGATCCCGCAATCAGTACTCTGCCTATTACTCATGCCATCACCATACCCCTCCAAGTTCAAATATGAATATATCAATGAATCTTTTGTCAATACAATTGCATCACAGTGTCTCTTAAAAAATAATAAATAAATAACAATATAATAAAGATAACAGTACAGCGACAATCACCAGGTCAACTTTGTTTCGCAACATAATGCAAATATCGGTGTTCCACCGGAAGCAAACAAATCACTAATATGATTTTTGCTTTTAACCACAAGTGTACTTTCGCAATTTGTGAAAAAAAACAAAGAAAAACTTAACGCCCACACTGCATTTGAAACTGCAATCTTCCGTGCAGATCACCCGCGTCTTACTGATTCAGCTACGTAGCTCTCGTTATGGTATTGTAATTTAGAACTGGTATATAATGAACCTTTTATCCTGAGATATTAACGTTGCCAAAAAATCGAATAAAAAACCCTGAATTTGAACCCGTGCCCTTGAGATATAACATAATAATTGTGAATTCATTTACTCAGCATTTGTAATATTTTATTAAAAAAACAATTATTTGAAACTAACACGTTTTGAAATCTTGCTACATTTTTTGTGAGCTATTTCACCTGACATTAAATAAAATTNATTCACCTGGATTCAAAAGAACATCGGAATTAAAATATAACACTGCGTTATACTACCTTCATTTTGAAAACTTTTGGCGTAAATGTTATTTGTCTACAACATTTCGTTTGTATATTCGAATAAAAGCCTCTGATTTCGAACACTTGACCTAAAGTAAAAAAAAAACTCAATTTAAATGGCTCCATCCACTCAATGTTCGTAAACTTTACTGCACAAATAAGCCTGGTATAAAAAACAGTTTTGAGAACTCGTTGTTGAAAGGTTTTGTGCATACTTCGAATAATAGTATCTGGAATCAACCCCTCATCAACAACAACAAAAAAGGCTTGATTCACTAACTATTTGCAAACTTTTATTAAAAAAAAAACTTATATATAATTACACCGCAAACTTAGAGGGCGAGTTTATTTCCTATTTGAGCTTAGATTTATGAGTAAATTGTGATTTCTTAAAAAGCTTGCATGACGTTATTACTTTTTTATGTAAGATATATTATTATCACATTTATAGGCTATCTTGGGAAGCCACAACATAAACGGTATTGAATGGATATAATAAGGGCTCAATTTATGGGTGATTACCAAATAATAGTATTTCGGTATTTTCTCCGTAATTATCTATATTGCACAAACATATATATCTTCTTGACTTTCCTCGTTACTCATCTAAGGATCCAGACAGTTAGTAACACTCCTAGGTTTTAATTTCTCAGCGTTTACGACCAACATTTAGTGTTTTATTTAACTATAATGCCTTGACGTATTGTTTTCAACAGCATAATCTTCCCCCAACTCGGCGCGTACTAGCTTATTTAGCTAGTGAAAACTGCGGGAAACGTATGGCCTGGTGAAGACACACACAGATCCTGTTTTTGCGTGACAAGTCAGGAATAAAGAGAGCGGTTTCTCACCGTTGTGTTCTCAACCAGGCTATCCAATGTTAAGNCCTGTCAGTATTTTCTGCAAGTGCACGCATCAGATGATTCAATACGTACGAATGTTATTAATACGTCCTATTAGTTACTAACTTGTAATATTTATCAATCTTAACACTACAACATAATACTACGTCTGAATTACATTAAAATAATCACAACAATCCTTCCTCTCTTAAGTTTAAAAATTAGTTGAAGAATAATTTTTAATTTCAATAGGGATATGGCATATCGTGATTATTAACGTCGGAAGATGAGAAGGCATGCATGAAGCATGTCAAGAAACAAATATCGTAACGGTACAACGTCAACATACATATGTATATATAGATAATTCAATTATTTTATCTTAATTGGATTATGTTTAAACACCACAAATTTAAGTTAACTAATTTTAATGATCATAACCCGATTAGGTGTCTATGTCACCATCAATAAATATTTGTGACTTTTCAGTAAGTCTAACCACTCGACATTTCACCATATTCACTTAAAATTTATCAATACTCGAATCACTTAAACGGTGTTTTGGGGACACTCAATTTTTCTAATGTGAGTTAATTTCACTTGAATTCGTGAATCGTAGAATGCTATTTATTTCCAGAATTACTGACAACACTTACACTTTTCTTCTATGTGGTATCATTGTGATCGCTTTGTTCCAATTAATATCACTGACCACTTTGATGGCTCATTTTTAAGACTCAAGAGTGAGTCTGCATTTTTCGTGTTTGTTTATTTATGAGTCTATCGTTGCCCTATTGTCAACACTTTGATCTGGTAAGATTGGACAGATATATCATTTTTTGGTCGTTGCCTGTAGATGTCATCTGGATATCTGATTCTGGAATTTTTCCGGACCATATATTTGATTGTAGACATTGAGGTACTCAGTCTTTTGGTACTTACTAAGTTACTTTATTAAAAAAATATTGACCTTTGTTTGTAATAATCCTATGGGGAATTTACTGTAGATTTTTTTTTCAGTGGAATCTTGTAGAACTCTTATTATTCCTCGGTAACTTGTATTATACTCACCTTAACTATCTAATACCTCTCTAACTCGTAGAACTACTTGTTATAACCGACGTCTCTTGCAACAACAGCAATGTTCGTAATCCAAATTAAAGAAAACGNGACTGTAGTTTGCCTCGTAGAATGAACATTTTACCTCCACTTATAATGTCACAGTATAAGTGATTTAGGCGTCTTGACAAAGGCGCTGGTTCCAGTAGCCTAGTGGCTAGCCAGTTGGCCTGGCACGCTGGAGGTCCCAGGTTCGATTCCTGGCTTGGGCTGGGTGTTGTTCACTGGCTACTAAAAAGTGTTCATCATCACCTTCATTAAAAAAATAGTGTGTGCTGGATATTTCTAAACTGGCTCGAATGACCCATGTTTAGTCCAGTAGCCGTAAAACCACGCTGCATCATCGTCATCATCATTGACTGAGGAATCAAAATCTGCTACTGGAACTGGTTGACGAAAACCTGCATACTGGGTCATCGTGATTTGAATTTTTAGTCATTCTATCTTTCAGTGCACTAGCAGGTGATTATAATGGATTATTTTTCTTAAGTTAATTTTTGTCTGCTTACTTTTGCGCACTATCGACGTTGGTATCATTAGGCCCTATTATTGTATTAATGAAATAGATGCATATTTTTATTTCATCCTGAAAAATCGACTTTTTTTCGTAGGTTTACTTGGAAATACCATTGTTATTCATTGAAGTTGGTGCTTCTGTAACTATCCAAAAATGTGTATTTTGACGTAATATTCTGAGTTGCATATTCTCTTCTGATGAATTCAGAATTAACTAATAACTTACGGATCATATGTTATCTGCTATCTGTACTCGAAGTAGGTTTACAACTTAATATCGACTGCATCTGCTTGAGGGATGTTACACAGTTTGCTGGTTATCACAACGTATTCTCGAAAGGTCAAACTAATTTTTCATGAGCCAGTGGAAGAATAATTTTGTCTCAATTTCTCGAATTATCGGTATTTGTTAACTCAATACAGTATAGTTATGAGTATCCTGGTTGTCTAACACTCATTACCAGCGATAGACTAATTTCTCAAAACATCTGTGTTCAGCTGCCGTTTAACAGTACTTGTGTAGGTGTGGATATAGTGTCCTGAAGACAACTTACTTCTAGAAAGTTGATAATTCATTGTTTATCCTTTCTTCTTAGAGCAACGTAGTTTGGAGACTTCCTTGTGCATACTCATAACTTGACAAGCGCGTCTAACCAAATTATTTGTCTACTGTGTGGCTAGGTGACGTATTTTAACACCTGTTGATTCAGTATGGCTCTTTACCATAAGTAGTATGCTAGAAAATACGAGTGTGAGCCAACAAGTAACGTTAACCGGGAAGATAATGATCACGCTTTTCTGGGACTATAAGGGTACAATTCTGGAACATTTTATGCTCAAATGATCAACAATGAACAATAAATCGTATTGTGACCTCCTTAAGAACCATTTGAAACCCGTAATAAGGTCCAAACGTTGTAGTTTGCTCATTTCTGGCGTGCTGTTATAACATGACTATGCGCAGCCGCATACATCTCGTGCGATGGTCGAAAAGATCTTAAATCTCCATTTCCAGTGTCTTCTACATCCCACTTATTCACCTGACCTCGCTCCAAGTGATGATCATATCTTTGGACCGCTTAAGGAGGCTCTTGGTTGTAAGACATTTCCTACGAACGACGACGTGAAAACGGCTTAGGCTAGTAAAGAAGTTCTGGTCAGCGTACAATTAATTTTGATGGTAGTACTACGGTGTACAATTACCGTACAATTAGTTGAGCATGGTTTTAACAATTGTACGTAATTGGTACAGGCTGGCGTTATTTTGGCCTGGCACAATTAAACAATTCAATTTAGGGTTTTTAATTACGTAAATTTGTTATAAATGTGATCATTCAAGCATACAATTAGTTAAGCATGGTTTAAAGAATTGTACGCTATTAGGTAAGGTAACACTATTTTGAACCTACCATCCAAGATTGGCTTAGGCCAATACAGAAGTTCTGGACAGCGTACAATTAATTTAGTTGGCGGTACTACGGCGTACAATTAGTTGCACATGGTTTTAACAATTGTACGTAATTGGTACAGGCTGGCGTTATTTTGGCCTGACCCAATTAAACCATTCAATTTAGGGGTTTCCAATTGCGTACAAATGTTATAAATGTGACCATTCAAGCGTACAATTAGTTGAGCATGATTTTAACAATTGTACGCAATTGGGTCAGGCTGGCGTTATTTTGGCCTGACCCAGTTAAACCATTCAATTTAAGGGATTTCTAATTGTGTACAATTGTTATAACAGTGGTTATTCGAGCGTACATCGAATTTATCGGGACTCCGGTGAGGGTAGGAGCCATCAACTTTCACTTTGTTTTCAATTGAAATTGTTACGCCTGCTATTTGTGACTGAAGTGCCATCTCTTGGACGTGAAAAGTACTAACATCGAAGCAAAGCTTTTAGGACAAATACCTTAAATCAGTTATTTGTAAAGTCACTTTCTGGTAATATGCCTCGACATCCTTAGTTTTTGTGTTCAAGCGACGTGAACCAATGCACCTAAACATCAATACTGACTTTCCACAATTTAAATATGCAGTAAACATTTAAAATCAACTGAGAAGTAATGAAATTGCTTTAAAGTTTTCCTTTGTTTATAATTTGACAGTACTGTTCTCTGTTTACTCTGAGATTCAATGCATACCCTACTTACAAGTAGGGTTATATGTAANTGATCAAATTTTCCTCACTTCGTTAACTTTTTAACATGTATTACATCGTTGATCTGCATCATCAAGTTTCGTTTAGCATTTAAAGTGTTTCACAGTGTTCAGACACTTCGTTAAAAGCTTGTCATGCTGTTAAACGTGTTAGCCTAAAGTTTGAATATGCAAAAGCGTGTATTTTATATCACTTTATTAGTGGGTTTTTTTCAACAGAACGTGATTTGACTACGCTTGGAACCTCCAACCCATTTAAACTATCAAATCTTATCTTCAGATAATGTTGATTATTTCATTAGTATAAGCGGGTAGGTTTCAGGATAATTTTAATAACAGATTTGTACCTATTCTGTACACATATTATCTTGAGTTCATATGTGATTCCTACTGAAAATTTGCTTACTAACTGAGTATGCTTTGACTTAATATTGTCCCAGTATAAGTCCAATTTTGGGTGAGCAGACAGCTTTAATTCGTCCTTCACAATATGTGTTTTGTACAGTTCGTCCTGAATTTTACTGTGGTTCAAAGATGAACTTGAGCAAAAAATACTTTACCGTTAGACTCACTACTGGAGACATTTGAAGAACTGTCAACGGTTTTATTAGATTTATCCTCTGCCTTATCAGAGGTTTGAACCATTTGAGTGTCAGAGGAAGCTCTTTTGGTTTCTTCTTCGTCACTGTCATCACATAACCGCTTTACAAGATCCATAGTAAAACTAGATAACATATTGTCCTAAAAATGATGAATTTTACCTCCCGCTTTAAAAATGGGTATGCCTGGTTATTACGGAAGGAGACTGACGTCTTTGTTATGCAATATCTTATCAAAATTACTTTCATTTTTACTTTGCCTAGTGAAATCAATTGATTGTGGAGAATGTCTTGTATTCTCCTGTACACTTGCGAATATTTCTGGGTCACAATGGCAACCAAAACTTTAATTTTATATCTTACAANGAAAGACTACAGTTCATGACTCACCGATTTTGCTGTATATTTTTTTAGGGGTTCTAGGGCCCAAAAGAACATATACGTGTCCCGGCGTTTTATTGAATGGGCTCCCGTTTTAATTAAAAAATAATAAGTAATTATTCTGAGTCGTACATATACGCACGTATACTCATTAGTTAACGCTTTAATCAACTGCTCTTGATGGCTTCGTGACAAAACACTTGGCTCTCATCCGGTGGGCCCGGGTTCAATCCCCACTGATTTTTTAGTCTTTTTAATAATTATTTTCCTGTTTTAATATATATATTATCAGAATATCGTACGCAAATGATTTTTCAGAAATACAGTAAATCGTGCATTTGAAAGGACTTTCGTTTAAAAGCAACCTCCACGCAATCTTCTTTCGAAGAATCGACGCTTGAAGATGGCTCTGGATAATTAATGTTTTGCACGTTTAACAATGAATGTTAATTTCAAGTGAAGTTAATACTTTAACTTCCTCACAACAGCTGTGAACAAACTTGCTTCCAAANGTAGGGTACAGTGGCGAATGCTGAATGACGTGTTGAGCAAGCTCTCAATGTTGCCCGTATGCGTGTTTACATAAAGTACAGTTTACACCAAAAGTTCACTAACCACAGTTGTATTTAACGTTTGAATGAATTCTGCAATTGTTGATAGTGAACTTTATGTTAGCAAAGTTCATTCGGTAAACATGCAAGCTGGCAACATTGAGAGCTAGCTCAACACGTCAGTCAGCTTCACCACTGGTACGGTACTACTCCGACCAAAGTTTTAAATCAGTGTCACTCCAAACGTCTCACTCGAACGTAACTCATAAAACGAAAGTCCTTTCAAATGCACGATTTACTGTATTTCTGAAAAATAAAAATCATCTAATCATTTGCGTACGATATTCTGATAATATGTATATTAAAACAGGAANACAAGTATTAAAAAAATAAAGAATCAGCGGGGATTGAACCCGGGTCACACGGATGAGAGCCAAGTGTTTTGTCACGGAGCCATCAAGAGCAGTTATTACAAGTGTTAACTAATGAACATATGTGCGACTCAGAATAATTACTTATTATTTTTTAATTAAAACGGGAGCCCATTTAATAAAACGCCGGGACACGTATATGTTCTTTTGGGCCCTAGAACCCCTAAAAAANTTACAGCAAAATCGGTGAGTCATGAACTGTAGTCTCTCCTTGTTAGTAAATTCAGTTTTTTCTGCAACATTAAATCATTACTGGCAGTACTCATATCTTTAGACGGTTTATTGTAATGCTTTGGGCTGTTTAGTGAATTCAACAACCAATCGTCAATGTTTTCTGTTTTTCCCCTTTTTTATCTCTGAGACTGGAAACATGATCAAATTCATCAACTCTGAGTTCTGTGCTATTTTTAGTGTCAACCATTTTAGGCAAAATGTAATTTTTAGATGTATGCGATCTTTGATCTTGACGTTCATTACAGTGTTATGAACATGTATTACGCAAACCTCGTGATCTTTTCGTGGCTGCTCGATGTGGCAACTCTACAGTTCCCATAACTGACTGTGTGGGAACATCTTCAACCGTCATTCTTACCATCATTTGAAACTAGGGCATATGATCATGTCTGAATGGAAACTACCTATTCCTTTACCTTTCGACTGTCTCGATTTGACCTTGTATCTAAGTGCAAATTNNATCTAGTCATAGTTTTACATGACGTATCCCAAAGATGATTTTTTTGTGTTTCTGAACACGTGTCAGCGTTTCAAATGTGACTGACGCGATAATTTATGAAATGTATTTTGATTCCATTTCACCCACTTTTCTACAGTGTTTACCCTTATTATTNTATTACTCTCTCAGGGCTAGAGATATCCCCAAACCTTTTTTATNAAGGGTGGAAAAAGGAATTTGTCAAGTGCTTGCTAAATTTGTACATCAAACTCTAGATAATGTTGTTTGATTCTCAAAGTGTAAGGATATTTTATGTGGATGAATATAATCCACGAAACAACCCAATCTAGTCCGATTTACATGAAATTTTGTAACCTGATAGTCCTTTACGAGAAAAAAAAACTCTACGACTTTTTTTTTATAAATTGTATCACCATTATTTTCCAACATATAGCGCTGAAAAAAGTTTTAAAAACATCCACAATTGAGCTCGCATGCAGTTACGGTTTGACCACAGATCTGGTATACTTCAACATACAGCTTTCAAAGAACAACCATACGAAAGCTCTTAAAAGGGCTATAAAGCGGTGCGCATCTTTCCTAGGTTAAAAAAAAGTTACGTTAATTGTTCAACGTTGACATTTGAAGTTGAAAACGTAACAATTGTTAATTTACGTGTTTTTGTATTTTAATATATATTAATTACCCACTTGCGATATGTACACTCATAGCATCTGGAAATAACAAATTCCAGACCTACTTGTTGCTCCTGAAAGTGTCTTACTCGCAGTTTCTTCAACCAATTCATTCTTATCTACATCTTAGAGAACTGACAAAATTAAACAGAACATGCTAGTTAACAAGTAAAAAAATGTATTTCAGATTGAGTTTGAATTAAAGTACATTAAACCATATTATTTTAATTAGTCTCCTATTTTTACATAAATATCTTAGAATTTCAAGTACAATATCCTGCAGTTGGCAATGTAATCAGTTACACTCTTACAACTAGTCCTCTTCACATCCTGCATTCATCGGATGGTCACAGACTTCAAGTTTGGCGTTAAAATGAAGTCCTNAAGGACAAGGCATCAGGATTGGTATGCCCCAGTTACATTGATAGAATGAAATGCAGCTTTGTGGATTCGGAAGATGAACTGCAAATTCCCCATTTGAAGGTGGACAATTGATTTCAGAAGATGTAACTGGCCTATTAGTTGAGGCTATGGTAGTGGTAGATGGCACAGCAGAAGCTGTTATTGGTAAGGCTTCATTTGAGGATTTTTGTTGATCTGTAATTAGTGTATCAGGAACAGCAGTAATTGTAGTTGTTTGTTCTTCACTACTCTCTTCAGACGTTGAATTAGTGTTCAGAGTGTCTTCATCACATTTTGCATTGATTGGATAGTCACAGACTTCAAGTTTGGCATTAAAGTGCANTCCTGGAGGACATGGAATAAGAANTGGCGTACCCCAGGTACANTNATAGAATGAACTGCAGCTTTGTGGATTCGGAAGATGAACTGCAAATTCCCCATTTGAAGGTGGACAATTGATTTCAGAAGATGTAACTGGCCTATTAGTTGAGGCTNATAGAATGAACTGCAGCTTTGTGGATTCGGAAGATGAACTGCAAATTCCCCATTTGAAGGTGGACAATTGATTTCAGAAGATGTAACTGGCCTATTAGTTAAGGCTATGGTAGTGGTAGATGGCACAGCAGAAGCTGTTGTTGGTAAGGCTTCATTTGAGGATTTTTGTTGATCTGTAATTAGTGTATCAGGAACAGCAGTAATTGTAGTTGCTTGTTCTTCACTACTCTCTTCAGACGTTGAATTAGTGTTCAGAGTGTCTTCATCACATTTTGCATTGATTGGATAGTCACAGACTTCAAGTTTGGCATTAAAGTGCAGTCCTGGAGGACATGGAATAAGAACTGGCGTACCCCAGGTACATTGATAGAATGAACTACAGCTTTGTGGATTCGGGATATGAACTGCAAATTCCCCATTTGAAGGTGGACAATTGATTTCAGAAGATGTAACTGGCCTATTAGTTGAGGCTGTGGTAGTGATAGATGACACAGAAGAATCTGTTGATGGTAAGGCTTCATTTGAGGTTTTTTGTTGATCTGTAATTAGTGTATCAGGATCAGCAGTAATTGTTGTTGTTTGTTCTTCACTACTCTCTTCAGACGTTGAATTANTGTTCAGAGTGTCTTTATCACATTTTGCATTAATTGGATAGTCACAGACTTCAAGTTTGGCATTAAAGTGCAGTCCTGGTGGGCATAGCATCAGAACTGGAGTTCCCCAGTTACACTGATAAAAAGAACTGCAACTGATTGGGTTCGGGAGATGAACTGCTAAGTTCTCGTTTAAAGATGGACAAGTTATCCCTGACGGAATATCTGGGGTAAAAATAGTTGTTCTAACAGATGTAGTTTGACGATTAGTTGTANGTGNCAATTGTGTGGAGCTATNNTCTCCTTCATCACACAATCGACATCCAGCTGACTNAGGCCAGTCACACACACGNAGACTGGGNTTGAAATGAAGTGTAGCAGCACACTTGAATAATATGGGAGTACCCCAGGCACATATGAAAAACGACCCACAATCGACGGGATTTGGAAGAATTGTAGCATCTGCTTCATTTAGTGCAGGGCATTTTACTTCAGTTTCACATTGTTTTATCGAAGCAGTAGAAGATATATCACTAGTTGTAGTTTCGTAACATTCGATATTGGATGGGTAATCACATGTCTCTAACTGAGGGTTGTAGCTGTACCCAAATGGGCATTCGTAGGAATATGGTGTGTTTGTCTGGTTGCATTTAATAAAGCGAGAACAAGTATTTTCATCTTCAAAGTAAGTTGTGAGACTGTTACTGTCAGTTGGACATTCGAAGAGGTGTAATGACATGTCGTTTGGAACAAACAATGGCTCATAAATGGTTCCACTTTCATCGACGTAGTTTGTCCTATTCCATCCACACGGAACATCTTCGGCTTTGTTGCAAGCTGTTAAGTTTATATCATAAAGGTAACCTGAAAGAAACAACCAAACAGCATACATTAGTAACAGTGTTTGGAATAACTTATTTTGTGCAATGAAAAGTATCAGTTANCTGAACTGAAACAAGAAAAGCCTATTGAAGTCCATATTTTACATACATCCTAACAAATCTGCGAGCATAAGTACACCTCTATTTTCGAAACAGTTGGTCATTGAAAAGTCTTACAAAAGTATGCATTGAGAAACGTAATACCCCAAAAGTAAATAGTCATATCCATTGAGCCCTGAATGAGTTGATTTCAAGCAATAATTTCAAGTTTGTTGTACTTGTTGTTGAACTTGTGTTCTTGTTATAGTAGTGTTTATGTATTTGCATCGTCAACTTATTCAAGGGTGTACTAACTCTTAATAAGACTAAATTAATTATCTGCCAAAAAAGGGAATTTTTTATGTATAATATCATACATTTTAAAACTGTAGGACCTATACGTTTTTCACACTTGAGCTATTTTTAATAGCTGTTCTTTGATCTTTGACCAATATGGTTAAAATATGAAGTGGTGTACTGTTCGTTGAATCTTCAATGCAGTTCCTTACTANTGAATAAAAAAACCAAACATACATAATACATAAGTTATATTACTAACAATAATTATGTAACACTTTATTTTGATGTAACTTTTGCATATTAACCAATTTTAAAGCATCTAGGTTTTAATCCATAATGATCTGTTACAATAACTAAATACCATGGTTTCAAAACTTCAAATGTTATGCAAAGAGGTCGATAACATTCAATTAAACTACTGAACATGTGCAAATTTATGGAGCAAGAAACAACCTTCAGCTACGAATTCGTTCCGAGATACAAGTGCAGCCATTAAAAGAGTAGTTGCGTCTGGATGCGAACACGAGACAACTATCGAAAAACCTTTTCAAAGTATGTATTTACTCAACAGTTACAAACTTTCTAAGACGAACGCTTTCCGAGAAATAGCCTTTTGCATGTTATCTAAATACATGGCTTTGCATTCAAACCTGTGGGAATGAGATGAAAGAAAAAATCCAGGACTTGATGTACGTAATATTAGCAAAACTTTGGTTTAATAAACAACACAATACACCAATTACATGTGTAGACAGAGGTTGTGTATCTAAAACGTAGAACTGCATCTGGATTCAGACCCATGACATGTGTTGAAAATTACATTCTTTATGAAGGTTGAACTTATAAGTGGATTAATGTGTAAAACGTTTNGTTTACTAATTAACTTACTGCTTTAAATACTTTTAAAAGTGAGCTTTTGCATACAAAACTTGTAAATAATTAACATATATTTTTATCCGTGCCTCATATAACAAAGTAATTACAAAAACTTCGAACCGATGACTGGAATTGTCTTCTACGTTTTGGTTGAAAAATCAATTTTGTATGATACACTTCCTCTGATATAGCCACTGGCTAAAATTCCAATAAATACTTCTATATTCGATCCGTCTGGTTTAGTGGCTAGCGTACCTTGCTCTAGGTCAGGGACCATGGGTTCTAACCCTGCGCAAGGATTGGATATTAGTTATTGTCCATTCATCTTCATTAATAGAAAAAAAGAATTGTTCCTCGTCGTTAAATGACCCATCAGGTGTCGATACGACGTTAAACAAAACATATCATTATTTAGATTCGAACCTGAGATCACAGTAAATAATTATAAATTGATTATACTGTTTGCTCAATTTTGTAACAATAATACCGCTTCGTCGATCAAAATAATTTATCTTCATTTTGCGAGTTATCGCTGCTGAGAGTACATAGGATAAATGCCTCTTGATTTAACCCGGTTTTATAAGAAATAAATTGTTATCCATGGCTAATATACATATCAATTGAAAATTTNCTGTGCAAAAATTAACTTTGAATGTATTTCGTTTCCGAGGTATCACTCTTGTCCCTAAATTAAATAACGTTCTCTNGATTCAANCCCGTTACATATCAAATTAAAATCAATAACAATTAGCGGTGGATCGAACCCTGGTTTTTGCATCCGAACCGCACCCGAACCGAACTTACCAAAAAGTTCGAATTTCGAACCCGAACCGAACCCTTAGTGTTCGGTTCGGTTCGACAGACGAACCTTCGACCCACCACTAACAAAAAGTGCCTTTGTAAAATTTTAAAATTAGAACCCGGGTTCGCAAAAGTTCGTGAACCCGAACCGAACTTATCAAAAATTTCGAGTTCGAACCCTAACCGAACCCAACCCTTAGGGTTCGGTTCGGTTCGAAAACATTTGAAAACTTGTACTTCTAAAACCTTCCTTATATGACCAATACATTCATACATAACACTTTTTTCACAAATTTGAATTAAGGCCTCTGGATACGAACCCTTAACTATGAGTTTAATATGAAAAACATCCAGCATATATCTATTCAATATTTACGATCTCTCGTTGAAAAAACAAACTTCTTTGGCAAGTACTTTTCGAAAAGTTATTATTGCACATAAATGTCTGGAATTCATCAAATATTGCACTATTAGACTATGCAGTATTG
>KZ883197.1:7632-17865 GCA_003456935.1 Machilis hrabei
AAATGGTGAGAGAGAGAATTATTGTGAGGGACACTTTTAGTATCCCGAGATTGTACGGTATGCACGTAGTTTGCGAGAAACATAGCATGTGGTGAGGTTAAAGTTTATTAATATCTAATTGAATATTCTCATTGCAATGTTTTGGTTACTCTGGGACTCTTATTCTGCTTAAAGTAAACGTAACATATTTGCCTTTTGACGAATATATGTTAAACGATGGACGAATTGAGTAAAGGACAGATATGAAGACATAATCTCCAGTTTTATGCGTCATTTAAAAAAAATAGAGCCGGATGTTTCACATCGTAAATCTGAGCGGTATCAATCCAATAGTTTACTTAGATACGAATATTTCAATTCCAAATCGTATTCACCTCTAAATTTTGTCTGTGATTCCAGTGATCTTTAGATAGGTTAATCTTTCATGTAAAATTATGTTGCTAAATACAGTTGACGCAGTCAGTATCTTTTTCGGCGAAGAGCCAAAACTCTCTGCAAACGAAAGGTGCGCACTAGTAGCTGAGGCATGAACAGAGGGAGTCGTGTCCATGTTACAGTCAGATAAATCAAATAAGGCCCCGGGACCAGATGGCGTACCATCACGTATTTTTTCATTATTAGTAAAAGACATTGGTCCATTTCTTACTATATTCTACCAAAAGAGCTTAGANGAACTATGTACCATAGTGCGTATCAACGTATACTATGAGAGGCTATGGAACGCTTGAATTTTGTAGTGTTATGAACACATTAAAATAATTTTACAATTTCAGAGCTGGAAATGTTGTACATACCAAAGTGAAAATNATGATCAGCTGAAAATTCATGCTGCACACATACAGTTTGCACATAATTAGAGGTTGGCCAAACATAAGTAACTCCGTAATTTTATGTAGAATCGTAGAGTACAAGTTCTTAGTCAGATTCGTTAAGTAGTCGGGCTATTACTTGCCGTCCATTGGAGTACATCCAACGTTTCGCCGCAAACTCATGTGTCTTCTTTATTTGTCGCTGAGCAAGCCACATGAGTACGAGTTTGCGGCAAAACGCTAGAATTAATCCAGAAACGATGGTGAGTAATAAATAGCCCGACAATTTGAACGTATTTGCATAATTTTATTTCATGATATGTACTAGTAAGTGTTTACAAGTCCCAACCCAATGATAAATGAAATATCTTATAGGAAATGTTGATGTGGGCTTTAAAGGTGTACCATAAAATGGGTTACTTTGCACCTACAGTAGATACTTTGCACCACTTGCCAAAATACATTAAATTACTTCTATCGTGTAAAATATGATTTATTTCCTAGTTTATCTATGAAATGGCAAACCAATGCACATTTTAGAAGATATTGTATGCTCCCACAGTCCTTTGTTCCTATATGAGAGCGTCCAATATCTTCTCAAATGTGCATTGGTTTGCCATTTCTTAGATAAACTAGGAACTAGATCATATTTTACACGATAGAAGTAATTTAATGTAACCCCACTTTACGGTAGCTCTAGACTTCGTTTACTATTCCGAATTAACACCAGGAAATATCTAGTTGCAGTCCGACATGTTAGCATAATGGAAGAGTATGCGGTTTCTGATCGAGAGGTCTTGGGTTACACCTCTCGGTCTCCACTGGTTGGCCTGGGTATAAATTGTTATCGTACGAGTCTGACTATAAAGCGCTCTCCATTTAGGTATGATCCTAGGTGCCTTCCTGAGGGAATATTAAGTGATTGATGTAGAAGAGCCCACCACAGGCTGCATAAAAATGAACTGGAAAATGTATANATTTACATTACTACAATAACCTTAACTGATTGATTTGAACTTAGTAATCCTGAAATGTTTTTGTGAAGCGGATGTGGTTTTCATTATATCTACGCTGTTGGTATCGTGGCAAAATAAACTCAAATAACCATATACAAATATAACAGTATTATATTAATATATACGACATCTCGAAATAGATTTATCATTATCAAAAGTTGTATAGGAACATCAGTTTTGATTTGAGCTCATTTTGAACATTTTTTGCATTTTCCCAAAAAGTTTAGAATGAGATCGAATTTTAAGTTTCTTGGTAAAAACAACGCTCTTCTTTCATGTGCTTAAACGTAATTTTCGTAATAAAAAAATAATGAAGAAGTCGTTGGCACTCTTTACTATCTAGAAAGTAATTATATCATCGTAGCGATCATACCTTCCACTAAGACTTCATCAAACCTCCTCCAATCGGCCGTGCCGATATCAAACCGACCAGCCTGGAAACTACCGTCATAAACGCCACTGGATCTCAGGTAAAAGCATATCAATCTATGATCACCAATCAATAGTCCTGGAACAACGTGCCATTCTTACACCCCGAGAGCACAGGGTGACATCGATGTTACGCGTGTCCCCCCGCACATTCTCGAAGGTAGTGTCGGGCATAGGACGGTTCAACGCCGTCATTTGCCATGCAATATAACATCCTTAAGCGTGATACTGAGCAAGTCGGTATTCGTGCTATGCCAGAGGTGAGACCTCGCATTAGCATCGAGTCCAATAATAAAATCGTCACCACGATGGGTTCGACAAAAGCCTTCAATCCACTTGCAGTACATGCTGACCACGTACGTTCCCCGGACAGATTTCAATGATTGTATTACTACAATTGTGTCCGTTGATTCATTGCTCACATACATGAATTTGATCGCCGGGTTGAAGACCCACACAGCTGACCAGGCTTTGACCGCAGATTTGTCGTACACAAGCCTAGGATCTTTTGTACCCCCTCCCAGATACGGCTCCTGCATCACAAGAACGTGCTCTCCAGCTCAGCAGTCCCAACCCGACTGCGTCCAACATTGATCTGGCCGATCTTCCAATCCATAATCGGTCCACGACACCGTGATCTTGGCCGCCCTGATATACTCAGGGCATTCGCGGTCAGTCACACGATGAGCGTGGATTACGCCTCTGGTTTTACAATTTGAGCAGACAGGTTGTTGGCTTTTGTTTGGACAGTCTTTAACTCCGTGAGCATCCGCGCAATGAGCACAGACCTCCTTACTCTTACAATACTTCGAAACGTGTCCGAACTTCTGGCACTTAAAGCACCGGACAGTGGTGTCGTAATCTTTAGTCTTGCAACTGGTCCAACCGATAAAGATTCGATTCCTCGAACGGAGGATATTTTGGATCATGGGCGAAGACTCGACCACCCAGTAACACTTGCTCTGGTTTTTCTAGTCATCGATCTTGTGACACACGCGCAACTCTTTTTTAAACCTAGGTAAGTCCATCACACTTTCAACGTCATTCTGCCGGTGGATCATTTCGATTACCTCATCGTTGGTAAGTTTGTCTACGTCATAGATCATAAATCTCGGCTGACGTGTTCTTGCCAACTCAGCTTTCAAACCTTTAGCTGAGAAGGCCGGGTTGTGCAGGACCTTCTCCAGCTGGGCCTTAGTCTCGGTTTCCACCAAGAACCCCCTGGACTTGTCTTACCCGGCGAATATTCACACCAGTCCTGGACGGCTTTATGCATTCTTTCATTGCCAGTTCAATGTCCGAAGACTTGACGGCACGGTCTGTATGCCGGATAATGGCAACCCTTGGTGCCGGACGAACCTTACTACCGGCAGACGTCCCGGTTTTCACCACAGATGTGAAGGTCATCACCTTAAGGACAGAGGGCACAGCTTCCACCTGCTTTCCCCGACCGGAGCCAAGTACGGCGAGGATTTCACTGCGCTCCTCGAAATTTGCGTTCAACTTGATGTTCTCGTCACATACCTCTGAAAAGATTCCTCGAGGGGAGTCAGAAGCATCTCAAGAACCTGAGCCTGCGTCTTACTAAGCGTCTTGTACTTAGTCACCATTCGGTCCCACCACTGCCGAATCTCGAGAAACATGTCCCGAGCCTCACACCTTGGATTGCTCTCGAGGACACGTCCTGTGGTCTTTGGTGTTGCCACCACCACACCTTTAAAATCAACCTGGGAAGATGGCCCAGCTTTGTCATCCTGATCAGTCTGGACCACTTTGTTGACCGTTGAGCAGCTATTACTCCCGGTTGCCCAACGTCTCTTCAGCTACCTCTTGGAGAGGGTCGCTCCGTCCGTAGTCTCACCATCGGAGTTTCCCCCTGGCGTCATCAACTCGGACCCAGAGGTCCGCCTGGCCGGAGACTCCATCGCCTTGGGAGGCGATCGTTCAAGGGCGNTACTCATCCTCCAATGAGCCACCTGGAGTTCACTCTCCACCTTTCTCACCTCGTTTTCATCACCAGAGTTACCAGAATTAGATATTCAGCGACCCAGCTCGGCCTTCCGCTCCAGCTGTTTTGCTCTTAAGTGGCTTAAGTCGTATAGTAGAGTTTCACCCAACTTACTGCTTAGGCCTAACTATGGACCCTTTCACCTCGTTAAGGTAGAGTAAGGGACTTTGGGCTCTAACCCGTCTACCTGATTCGCAACCAAACACTCGTGCCCGAGACGACTCACCCCGGCAGGGGTCTTACTCTACGTGCGTGCTCACCCACAGACACACACCCACCAAATCACTCACTCACACAAACCAATAACTCAACCAACCATCGGGAAGGTCCACTACCTGGCGCTCCCCCAACAACGCCGGTGCTACTGCCTAGCCGCTCGAACGTGATACTGTACCAAACTAAAAAGTATCCGCGAATGTCTAGTTACAATACACGACAGATAAGCAAAACGGTTCACCACAAATCGCACTGATTAATAACCAGCCAACCAAAGCACAGAAGACCCTGAAACTTTGCCCGGTACATTCAGGTAAGTGTCTGTTTACACAGTAGAATATTACGTTTCAGGAACAGTATCTCAGAAAGAGCCAGGGCCGGTTTTAGGGCACCGCCAACACTACGGTCGCGGTGGGCCGCGAGCTTGAGGAGCCCCCGACGATTAAAGTAAATAAATATCTATTTCCCATTTGATTTTACAAATATTTAGTAATTTACAGTACATATTCATATTTCTTGTTTATTTTAAAGCATTTGGTTATTTAACTAATTTTTTAAACTTGAATACGCAGGATAACACGGCTTTGTCATAAGATTTTGGAAGATCCTATTATATTCAGGTGAAAAGAAAATCAAAGAATGGTTTAATGTACGATACGGGTGACTGGTGGAGGGAATTTTCTGCGAAATGATTAGTGACACGGTCACCTCTACCGCCTAGACTCACACAATTCTCGCACTCGGGCGGCCCCGGCCGCATGGCGGCAAGACGGCAAGCGATAGTCAACGATACAACCAGCTCAAAGATCACGAAGATGTATTTGGTGTGTTGTTTAGGAGACACAAATTAAACCTTATTGATAAGAAAGAAGTATAAGAAAAATGCAAGAGATTTGAAGAAGCTTTGACGGACAAAGACATGTGGTCTGACATTTGTGGTATTAGTTTATCAGGAGAACTACTAATGTTGGCTGATGATGTTGAGCGTTCACTCGATGTCTTAAAATTTGTGCACGTCGAAAAGGGCCTTGTTGAAGTGTTTCCAAATACAGCAATTTGTTTAAGAACAGTATTTATTATGTTTGCCGATTACCGTGGCGTCTGCTGAGCGAAGTTTCTCCAAGCTTAAGTTAATCAAAACAATTTTATGGTCAACAATGTCTTAGGAAAGACTCTCGGGTTTAGCTCATGTGTCAATTGAGCGAGAAATCTGTCGCTCATTACATATGGATCAACTGTTGACACAATTTGCGTCACGAAAGGTCAGAAAGATGCATTTGCTGTAAGTACCTCTACGATTTCTTTGTAAAATATTTGAGATAGGGTACTATGTGGTACTTAAAAATAATAACCTAAATTGTAAATATATTTTATTATTGTCTACAATCTATTTTGAAATTATCAGTAAACTACTGGAAATGTACACATAGTACATTAGGGCCTATTTGGGCAACATTTTATACTTTCTGTATATAATAATTCTAAAAACAATTTGGGGGGCCTCGTCATCTTTCATTTGGGCGGTAGGCCCCGGAATCTCTTCCTCCGGCCCTGGAAAGAGCCATTCTTGTGAGGTCTAATAAATATTTAACGGAACAATAGACACATTTGCCTTACATTTCATCATAATACACATATATTCACTTCTCAGTGAGGTTTACACCATTAAAGTCTCCCACGTATGATATGACTCAAGATATCTTATTCCTTCACAACAGTCACACGTAAGTTAATATACATTTAACCACATGTGATACCTCACGTTCATCGCACTTTTACTGTCTACGTAGAAATAACACATATAAATGTGAAAAATATTGTTTATAATCGTTCATTTGGGTGATTTAAATTAAACAATGTCCTACTTGACTTTTATGATTAAAGCAAACAGTTTAAGTACTTCTTGACTCTGACCTTAATAATTTCCCTATGAAAGTCATTTTATTTTGAGTGTACATCAACCGCAGGTAATTATGCCTCACATAAATATTTGTTACATAATTTGTTTGGTAATTCTTTTATTTTCAGATATTTTTATTTCCTTTGTTATCTTTTATAACATTGACAAAAATTATCCCACCACCTGAAATTGTGGAGGGTTATGCTTGTACCTTCGACATCTAGACATATCTGTCGGCACTTTGATAAGAAACCTCTTTGAATACACAGGGTGTCTCTGGAGGAATCTGTGGTCCGTTGAACACACTTGTACGTTATGGAAGACTTCTCCTGAAACCCCTGTGTATTATTCCTCTTTTAAACGGAGACCATCTTAACTGACCTGATTTTTTTTTTTTTTACTTTTACAAATTTGTGTTATTCATTTGTAAATAGTTATTAAAATCATCTGGGCAATTTTCTTGCAGCTCCTTAATGAACACTGAGCTAGTAAATTAGTATATTTTAAATACCATTGTCGATTCCATGCAGCTACGGACATTTTTCCTTCAACTTTGTACAGGTTCTCTGATGTTCGGACACTCGGAACATAGTCTCGCCTGACTGAACAGAACGTCGGCCTTTCAGACCATTTTAGTTGATTGTCAGTGCGTTTTACTGACGTGCATATGTAGCTTTATATCTTGCAAGCAGTAGTGTTAACAGAAGTCCAAGCGTGGCAATGTCATGGGAAGCCTTATTTATAGTATACATATAGCTGTTACACAAGTACAATAAGAGCTGATTTTACTGTCTGGGACTGATAGCTTTATCCCAATGTAAAATGGTACGTTTAACCTTGATATACAAATTATGAGTCGCACATTAGTACACGGTTCAATTGGTTTAAATTGTAACTACAATTGGCAGCCTAATTAACAGTCATTCACGCTCCATATTTGTACAGTTATATTAGAGTAGTCGGTTGCCACTTAAAAAAAGTTGTGAGGCAATTTTAGAGAAAATGTACTGTCGAAATCTACAATATTGTTGTATACTTACGGAATTGAAGTTAACAAAGAATAGGCCCAAGAAGAGTTTAAATACAGTTTATTGAACAATGCTATATAGAGTGATGTTCCGTAATACGATCACTTAAGGAACGAATCGAACTATTTGCACTCGTAAATGNGTTACAATTTATTTAACCTTAATGTGGTGTACAGATCTGTGCGCTTTGTAATGCAGTACACGTGAGTCCATTTGCAATTCACCTACAACAAGATTAATGATTATTTTAAATTAAATTATCCATTTTATGCTGATCATGATATGTGACCTGTAAGCAAGTATGAGAATAGAATAATTATTTAGTAATTATTAGGACGAAAAACGATTATTATGTTTTAACTAGGAATCTTACTCATTTGAAATANGAAACAAAGATTAACTTGAGAAATATATGAAGTATATTTGGAGCGATTTCGTTATGAGACTGATTGGAATGTACCAGAGACATGGAAATATAAGAACAGCAGCTAAATGTGTAAATTAAAACAAGCATTATTGTAGTCTAAAAATCAACTTATTACTGATAGAACTCATCAGATAGTTGTATACGTTATAGTATTTTTAAACTGTTACCTGCTTCTTCGGTAGTGAATGTCGACTCTAATGGTTGACCTTTGATGCCCTTTTCTGTTTGAGTTTGAACTTGAACGCGATACGATGTACAAGGAGAAAGACCTTCTAGCAGTTTATTATGTTTGGTAGTGACTTCTACTACTGAAGAAGAATTGTCGGAAGGTCCATAAGTAACAATATAATTCTTTACACATGAAGCATGATTTCTTGGTGGATCCCATTTTAGGAATGTTGAAGACGAAGTAGTGTCAACATGTTGCAATTTATCTGGAAGTCCCGGTTCTGAAAAAGAAATAAAGTTAAAAATGCGCAATTATACACCAAATTCTACATTAGAAAGTAGTTTTAGTCAACTCCTTCGAATCTGCAGTGTTACCATATAGCTATACAATAGTTTTAAAGTATATGAGGAGTCCATGGGAAAAAGATGAGCGTCAATTTTTTCGAAATTGAGATTTCAGCCCCATCTGTTAGATCTTTAGGAGTACTACGTACTGGTACCAAGATTACTCTTTCTAGGGGACTGCTCATTCTGAATATTTGGTGCTTTAGATTCATGTTAACATGGTCATTTACCTGTCCACGGTACATGATTCTTTGTTTCCTCAAACTTTTCAATTTGGGACTCTCATCGTTTTTGCCGTGGATTCCTCATATATTAAGAGAGTTGAAAAATGTCCAATTTTGCTTATAATCCTACATCACACACGTAAAACACGAAGAAATAATCAGCATTCCAGATATTTCCACCCAAAACACCACTTCTTGTCTGACAATATTGGCAATGTTTTAACCGCTTGATTAATTTCGTCATTATAAACAAAGGTGTCAATTTATCACCTTTTGGACTATCACAAGTAATCACTACTACTCATATCCTCAAGTATCTTAATTTTTTTTAATTTCGTATTTTAATCGAAACACTAGTACGTTAGAATTCTTTGTACTACATTAAAGTTACAACTAGATACAAGGGACAAGTCTGTCAGCCGGCATATAACTTCCAATTACAAAAGACTTGAATTCAGAGGCTTAATTACAATTGTACTGTAGTTCAACGTATGATAAAAAATGCTGATGGAGGTGCTATACTTCTTTAATAGAACGGACTCAATTAGGATATTTTTAATATACCTCAAGGCACTTTCGCAGTTGAATAGTACTGATGTAAGGGCTCAATGTTCTTCTGCAAATATAATTCGTACTGTCTCAGACAGATTCTCGATGAATGAACCTAGACATCTATTCGGAAAAATCTCTAGTGCTCAAACCGAATATTACGTGCTGATAGCATACGTTGCTCACAGCCTCTGTGAATTCTTGGTCAAAACTGCACTTTTTGAGAGTTTGTATACATGACTTTTACCAAATTCATTTTTGGCGCGCTTTATACCATCAGACCTCATCCTTGTAAAGCTCCTGGAGGATTAGTCATACGAATAATTAAATGATGTAATACTGAAAAGGTATCTATAAGACAAACATTATTGGTAGTTCGTGTTAACAGGTACTTATGCGAAAGTCTTAACATTCCTTTAATTATTTGCCAGTCACTAGACTTGTTCTTCTTTGTTCAGGAATCAAATTACCATAATTCATACCTATAGAAAAATAAGAACGTGAAAATTTATTCCGATTAGCTACTAATATAAACTATGGNTGGAACTTTCAGAGTGATTCGTATAAGAATACCACCGTTTCAGGGAACTATGCGATCCTTGTGCTTGTCCCCTAAATAGTATCCTACAATATTAATGACACTGCAATGTATCAAGAACTTTGACAGAACTGAGCTGAAACAGAGTTTCTTTCAAAATGTGTCAGTTGCAGTGAGTTCCCCACTTATGATATTCATAGTGCTTCGACTGCCATTTTTTCATACTTTTTAGTTCCATAAGACTACATTTCTTAGCAAATGTGTTTAATTATTTGAGAAAAGGATTCACTTGACTAAATAACCGACATATTATTTTTTTTCAGGAGGATGTTATCGCTTGATAAATATATGAAGCTTCTTTGAAAGAATATCCCTCAAAAAGTGTGTGATAGTTTATATAAATCGGCAGTGTAGAAAACATCGAGATAAGTAAAAACTTGGTGTTAGTGAGCTTAGACATTTGGTCCCACGTGAGGTTAGTGATGTTGTGTGTTATTCGGAACCCACATCTAAACAGCTTCGTATTTTTAAGTAATGGTCAGTTGGTACACAATTTCTTAACGGTTCCATTTTAAC
>KZ883204.1:11910-22985 GCA_003456935.1 Machilis hrabei
TGATAGCTACTGACCTAAAATCGAGGCATAGTACAAGGAAGCAAACTACAGAGTAAAACAACTTTACTATTGCAGCATCGTACATAGAAAATAAAGTCAAACCTAAATTAAAATGAGCTATAAANTACGCAAAGAAAACAAAACAGTGAAAAAGACACTGCACTAAAATAAATGCAATAACAACAATCACAGCACCATGGAAAGCATTACAAGGTTNCCGATACACAATGTAATCAGCAANCTCTNATTCATAAATACTCTTCTACTGAAACAGAATAACAAACCAACCACCATATGAACACAACTAGCTTCACAAATGAACAATCACTTTCCTCCTTAAGATATACAGAAACAACGTACAATTTACTCAATAATAAGACTAAGTATAATCCATATGAGGAAAAAATGGTAAACCAACATTTCACATAAATTGAACTACGAAATACGCTAAAGACATTACGTCTTTCAACTACCGACCAATTCCATATTTCTAATCAACTTCTTAAATAAATATCGTTCCATTTCTTCGCAAGAATACCTCTTTACAACTTTTAATCACATTTGGGACAAAGGAACAATGCCACAGGAATGGCTTCATACGACCACTCTTACAAATAGGTAAACAATCTCGTATAATGCCATTCTACATGGCAATAACAATAATTCCAACACTTGACAAACTAATGGAAAAATGATTCCAAAATACTTGTTAAACATACAGTTTATAGCATTTACACAGATTCTACTCTGTTAATATTTTCAACACTGCCTATTTTTGGAGAGAATTCTCAATCACCTGCAATGATGTTGCACACAATGAATGTGGTGAACTGTGCAGTTCAACATTTAAANCCCGGACAAGTGCCAGTATTGACAACAGATGCACCTCTGTATGCTATTTAAAAAAATACAGTTCAGTCTTTCAAAAAGTCATTGTGAAAACCATTTCGTCATTATTCTAGGAGGTTTACACATTTAACTTGAGCACTAAATATGATAGACCATTGGCTAGAGGGAAGTGGGTGGAAAACATCACTTGTCAAAGCAGGCGTGACAACAGAAGCAAAGGCTGATTCCATCCTCAGAGCAACACACATCAAGAACTGCTCATGAAGCTACTGCTGCTGCTTTACATATTTTACAAAAAAAAAGCATACGATATTTATAAAGATGAAGAAGATGAATCAATGAGCTTCCAAGAGTGGCACTCTAAAATATGCTCAGAATAACCTATATTTCTGTACTGGGATATAACAATGAAGATAATTCTAAATGTTATTATATTTGTGCGTTCCATTCGAGAGGGAAATTTTTCACTGTATACCGAGTCGCTTGTCCGCCTTGCCCCATGATTCTTTGCACTTGATCATCCCAATTATGCTCGGTGGCTTTCAGTGCATATTCGTGACACGATCCTTGTAAAGGACAAACATCCATCAGTGATGGAATTCTTCAAAAAAGGAGGGTTTGTTGAACGGAAATCCATGAATTCCTTCTCAGCTATGGCATTGGATCATATCCATGAATAGGGGAATGCCGTACTGAAAGATGATGGTGGTATTGTAGACCTGGCCGAAAATGATGATGCCATTCGTAAGATAATGATTGTTTGTCCTGAAGTTGTTAGGTATACTCAAGAGTTTGAGAGGACCTTTCGTCGGGAAATCGATACTGATAAGTTTGGCTATCACGAGGAAAAAAAAGGGTTTTAATTGAACTAGAGGAGGAAAGTTGATGATCTTGTTCATACCATGCAGTTTTTAGGAAATCCTTCCTCTGAAGAGTCTACAATGCTGTTCACGATTGACACGAAGATAATAATGCCAGAGACTGTAGTGAAAACAGTCAATTCAATTGAAGAAAAAGGTGAGAAACACTTTTCTCAATTATTTCAGGCACGATTGAAAAGCACCACAAAAAAAATATCATGGATCCAATTAAACCAAACAGATATGCTACTTTTAGTCGCAACCAGGAGCCCAAAAGAAAACAAAAACTGTCCAGGCTACAGATGTTACGGAATGACAATGCACTATTTAGTCATTTGTACATAGCTAGCCAAACAAGAGATGGAGATGTACAAGAATTTTGTAGACATGAAAATCATCCTTGGCCACCTTCCCTATTCTTTGTTAAAAGAAGTCAAGTCTGGTAAAGACTATCGACATACATAAATGAAACAGAAATAAAATCTGAGCCAAACGTTGATGTAAAAATCTTAGACGGAACTGCAGCCATTCACATGATACCTCATACTGAAACACAGACCTTTGAAGAATACAAATATATTAAGTTCATTCCGTATGTCATAAAACAAATCTCATCCGTGTTACGCCTGGATGTTGTTTGGGATGAGTACAGTGAAGAAAGTCTGAAAAAACTAACTCGTGATGAAAGGGGTTTTGGTAGAAGAATCCACGTAAGTGGCGGAGCTTATATTCCAAAAAGATTGAAGACTTTCTTAAAGAATTCTGAAAACAAGAAGGCTCTTTTCACTCTTCTCTCACAGGGAGTGACAACAATCACTGTTTCAGAAGGGAAAGAGATGCACTCTACCAATGGAAAGGGAGTGATAACTTCTGCGAATGTAAGAAGGATAGATATGAGTACTCTGACACCCTGCAACCATGAAGAGGCAGATACAAGAATACTGTTACATGCAAAGGATGTTGCTCTCCAGGGACACAAAGACATATTGATCCAGACAGTAGACACGGATGTTGTAGTTATCGCTGTATCAGTTTTTGAAGAACTTCGAATAAACAGCCTTTGGATTGCATTTGGGATCGAAAAAGATTTCCATTATATTCCTGTCCATGAAATCGCAAGAGGGCTCGTAAATCCTATGTCCAACGCTATTCCATGCTTTCATGCATTCACTGGCTGTGATACTGTTTCACAATTTAATGGAAGAGGAAAAATTATGGCATAGGAGGCTTGGAAGTCATTAACAAATGCTACTGAAAGTTTTCTGATATTGGCGAATGGGGAGATAGAGCACGCCTTTCCTGGACATGATAGATACGTTGTCGTTATGTACGACAGGTCTAGTACTGCAAAATGTGTTGATGAAGAGAGAAGGCTTTTACTTAAGAGAAGAGGCCTTAGGTTAATGTAAAATATCCCACCAACATCCGATGCATTGAAACTGCATGCAATGAGAGCAGCATATCAAGGAGGAGTGATATGGGGCAACACTCTGCAACAGATACAACAAGACCAGGATCCTTCCAAGTGGGGTTGGATTAAGACTAACGGTGAATGGGAACCAATATGGATGATACTTCCAGAGATGGCAGTATCTAATCAAGAGCTCAATCGCTGTGGGTGCAGTTAATGTTCCAGCAGGTGCAAATGCAGCAAGGCCGGTCTTCCATGTACTCAACTGTGCACATGTGACGGTCTTTGCTTGGAAAAAAATTCATAAAAGGTATATACAATAAAAGTAAATTACTTCTTCTACTGTACTCAAAAATATTTTCTGCTGAAAATTATCTAGAAAAATCAAGGAAAAATCAAGAAAACAAAAACTTATTTTTTTAATGTGAATGCAAGGAACTAAAATGTTTACATAAAATATACACGTACCATCATAATCTGCCATCACTAGCGTACTTTAAGATTTAGAAAATATTACCTATTTAATGTACTATTGAAAAAAACATATTTCTCTGTCATAAAAAAACTTTCAATCATTCTAGAATTACACATTAGCACAGATGTTGATTTTTTATCTATTTTTGTGGCCCAGTCAACACAGTGGTTCATCTTCCAGTATGTTCTTTGTAAATTTTCAATGTAATGCTTAGGGTAATTTTAATATGTTAAAGAAAACATGAATAGAGGTGGTGGCAGTTTATAATTTGTTCAATGTCATGGTTTAAAGATCAAGTCTGCTTCCCTCCAATTTCACGATTTTACACCTCAATATAGCTGTTGTGTAAGTGTACTTACTCAAAAAGAAGGAAAGATAATCTTAAAACAGTTTTAAACAAGTTTGTACAACTGCGTTAAGGTAACATATTATTCCCGACTCTGCCGCGTGATTTCGTTTAACAGTGTGATTGAGTGTTTATCCGTTAAGGAAAAGGGGCTAAAACTAGTATCAAATTAAAGCTCTACAACGTTCTTTCTTTTTTATTGAGACAAAATAGCGATTTGTTATGTACTGAAAAGCTGCAATGAAATTAAAAAACAAAAAAATCAAGTTTGTCATATTTTCACGTTTTTACGGGTTACCGCTACACTTACGTAAAATATTAAACACTAATGAATTTTAGGACGGATTTAGATCTTTCAAATAAAAAAAAGAAAATTGAAATCGGACGGAGGGGAGAAGAGATGCTGCGGCCACCATTTTGAACCCCCCTCTCCCCCTTCTGTCTCGAAATTCGCGTTGGCGCTCTTTCCCAAAACACTCTGTAGGGGTTAAGGAATGTTTGTACCAAGTGTCACCTTTTAGTCATACAATACATAGTTCAAACCTTTACCAACACTACAAATCCGCAGATTGGGACGAGCTTCGTAACTTCTATTCCTCTTTTCCTTGGAAGGACTACTGTTTCTCATCTACCAGCCCACACGTCATAGTCAATCAGTTACGGATGTTATCTTTCTTGGCAAGGAAACAATTATTCCTCATTCCACCATAATCTATAAATCTGGTTCTAAGGCATGGTTCAACAAACAGTGCACTGTTCCAGTATCACAAAACAATTCAGCACACCACAAATGGCTAAAGTTGCCCAATGCTACCACTCGCAAAGCCTATGTCGAGTCCCGTAACTTATGGAAGTGTACCATCGACAAGACCAAGGACGTTTTCAACAAGTCCATGTGTAACAAGCTTTTATCTTGCCCAAATGGAAGCCGCTCTGTCTGGTCAATGGCCAAAGCAATTGGTCGTAGTTTTTCGTCAAGAAAAACATCAGACGTATACTTTAATCCCTAGATACCAACAAGGCATCTAGTCCTGAAGGCATACCTGCAATTGTACTTGAAAAATGTGCTCCAGAATTAACTCCTGCACTTAACAATCTCTTTTCAACTCTTTCCTAACTGCTGGAAGTTTGCACATATACAGCCTATCCCTAAAAAAGGTAATAAATATCTACATTCCAATTACCGGCCAATAGCTCAAGTATCTGTTCTATCAAAGGTCTTGGAAAAGGTGATTAACAGTCAACTTTTGACTTACCTAGAATCTAACAATTTAATTATGGTTTTCGGCAGGGTCGTTCCACTTGAGATCTCCTTTCTTATGTCTCGCATGTGTGGAGCCAATCACTTGAAAGGTTTGGAGAAGTTCGAGCTGTAGGTTGAGACATCTCCAAAGCCTTTGGTAAGAGTTTGGCATCAGGGTCTCTTAAACAAGCTTCGTTCCTATGGCCTAACATCTCAATTATGTTAGTGGATCTTAAGCTTCCTCAGAAAAAGATCTATCCGAGTAGCAGTTGATGATGCGCTGTCCGATACCTTTCCAGTAAATGCTGGTGTTTCTCAAGGATCAGTTCTGTCTCCTACTCTATTTCTCCTACACATTAAATATCTCCTCTCCATTACTACAAATTCCGTCCACAGCTTTGCAGATGATAGTTTCCAAAATAACCCTTCCCAATCTGTCCTTTCTTCATCACGCTCTAGTCTAGTTTTGTGTATGAACACAGATTTTCACCAAATTCTTTAATGGGGCTCTGAGAATATGGTGAGCTTCAACTCCAGCAAAACTCAGTCTTGTCTCTTCACTAAAAAAGTTAACCAGAATGCTCCTGACCTCACTTTTTCAAACAACTCAGTCACTAACAATGATCTGCTCTCTATATTAGGCATTACTCTCTTGTACGATCTTTACTGCTATGATCAAGTAGCCGCTATTGCCAAAGCTGCTTCCAGAAAGTTAGGATTTCGTTTTCGATCCAGGAAATATTTCGCCGCTGAGCAAGGCTCAAGTTCGCCCTATTTTTTAATATTGTTCACATGTATGGGTTGGCACCCCTAAAGCCCATCTCAATCTTCTTGACTCAATTCAAAGGCGAGCTTTTCTTTTAATTGATGACCCATGCCTCACTAGTTCTTTACACCCTCTTTCTCCCCGTCGTGCAGTCGTGGACCTTTGTTTGTTTGACCGTTATTTTCATGGTCACTGCTCTGCTGTCACCTGTGTTCGTACCACTAGGCAAAGTGCTTCTTGTCATCCATACACGGTCAAAATTTTTACCCACAGAACGGCCTATTACAACTCTACTTTTTTCCCTTCGAGTTTCCAAACTCTGGAACACACTAACATAAACTGGTTTTTCTTATACACAGAATCTTCAAACCTTCAAAACTCAGGGTCATAAACAATTGCTCTTCCTAGTTCTATCTTTACTTTTGGCAGTCACGGTGCTTTTACATAAGAGTGAGTTACTTATCATAAAACATATATAGTTGGCATTAATAATTCTTTCAAGTGGGACGTTTCTTCAAAATCACGGTCTATTAAATGCTTCGAACAAACGACACTAATTTCTTAGGTTTGAATGTTTTCTTTTTGATTCCCAAAGTGACTTATCGCGATTCAGAAAACTGCGGAATGACAATTTTTGATAAACACAAGAAGAAACGTTTTACAACATTAAACACTGATTTAAAAAAGAAGCACTATCGAATATACAACAAACACACTGACTCGTACACTTCGCTCAATCTCTCAATGAAGACACGCGGTTGGCCGGCACTCCAGTTGAGTCATCCCTTTTCTGACGTTATTACTTTCAAAGCGACCTCATATCTCACGTAATTATGCATCGTAGAACAAAATAAAAACATACGTGTATCTTATTTATAATTTTTTCATTTGAAAATAAGATATTTTTAACCCGAACTGCTCCTATAAGATGCTGGGTGAATTTACGTTGTTCCATAAGAAATGTAATGGCTTAGAACCCTAACTCTGTCCTCTACTGGCGGTCTACTTGAGTTCACGTTAGCCACCTGGTACAAAATTGCTATAATATTGTTAAAAATTAAACACTAACGTTAATATTTTAGCACTAGCCAGCACTAACGGAGCACATACGATTGGTGTTCTTACTTTTCTCAATTTTTAATTTTTTCATTAGTGGGGCGGCCAACTTGGCGTCAAGTTAGCCGCCCCATAAACAATAGCTGTAATATCGTTAATGATAGAGCACTTAAATTAATATTTTAGCACTAGCCAGCACTAACGGAGCACAAACGATTGGCGTTTTTACTTTTCGCAATTTCTAATGTTTTCATTTGTGGGGCGGTCAACTTGACGTCACGTTAGCCGCCCCGTAAACAATAGCTGTAATATCGTTAATAATAGAGCACTAACGTTAATATTCTAGCACTAAACACCACTAACGCAGCACAAACGATTGCTATTTTTTAAAATTCAATTTTCTAAAGTGGGGCGGCCAACTTGACGCACGTCTCTTAATTCGTTGAATTGAGTGTTAGTAAGTTTCTTTTTATTTTCAGATCACAACTTTTCACAAGCCCTACACTGGTTTTATTATGTCTGTCTATTGACTACTCATTTATTTAAACCAAAGATTATCCCCAGCCCTACTAGGATAGATTGCGCTCTCTGTATTAAATTGTCATCCTACTTTCGTTTAGTGGTGCTGTCGTGGGATTTGGGTAGCGAATCTAGTTACTAACAACTGACTTACATAATACACAATAACAATGCTGTTGCTTAACTAGCCATGATTATTTATGCAGTGATTTATGTCCAAAGCAATGGTAGATTAGTTATGCAGTTAGATACACGTCATTCCTGTGAAAAGTGTACACTTTTTTCATGTTTCAAAGTGACCATAAACATGTTCAGTAACTAATCTGTACTAGAGTCGCAAGTAATTTATGATTCTAGTATGTATTAGTAACTATATATCCTTAAATTAATGATGAAACAGGAAGATAACAGCAAAACTGTTTTACAGGACTTCTCGTTTTCACATTGAATAACTTTCGTACCTGAATAACTTTTTGTCTGGAGGCCAGCTAAAAACAGCACATTTATCATATTGCAAGTACCACAACACCATGGAATTGTTTTCTTACTATAAAATTCAGTATAACTTCCAATCACATAATGAACTATAAAATATCAGATGACAGTTTACTCTGACAAGCGGCAACTATGACTTTCACTAGAAAGCGTTTGAGAAATGCTGAGTATACATCACATGACATTTGATAACTATAGTGTTGCCACACTGAGATCCGACGTATGTATGTGGACAAACTTGAAATGAGATTCGGCCATATGAGACTCATCCTGCTGTTCAGTGTTCCTTTTCCTGGACAACATGAAATACATTTGCCACCACTTTTTCCCTCTTGTTCGCTACCCTCTTCATTACTTTCAAATATTGATTTTATTATTGTATGTTCTGGCACCCTTTTCATGTGTATCGAAAGCCCTAATGTTATGCACTTGTAAATATATGTGCAATGCAATGCTTGATAAACTATTTAATTCAACTTGAATTTAAAAAGGAAGTATATAATTAAATAATATAGCATTTTTTATCAAGATTGTGTTTATTACCAACANATGAATTATTTTTTCACTTCTGCATCATGCTACAGATCCATTTATGTAGCAATAAACATCATATCCAGAAACAGGTATATGTCACATCAGTAGTGAGATATACCTACTTCAGTGATGTTTTCTTAACTGGTATGTTTAAAAAAATCAGAAATCATGCACTAGACATTAACCTACGTTTATTTACACTCTCATGTTTACATTGGTTTCTTTAAAAAGCCTTTATGTGAAAAAGTCTCTCACGAGAGCTCTTCGTTTTGCAAAACCTACTGCATGGTTCATCTGGTTTATGTGATCCATCACAACAGGATTATGTTCAACAATAGGCTCGAGTAATTCACCATGGTTATTTTGAAGAATGGCCATGTTATGTAACACAGCAGTAGCAACGATGATGGTCATGGCATTTTGCAAGCTACATCTGAGTCCAAGTGAGAGACAAGGAAACCGTCNTTTCCACAGACCATACTGTCTCTCAACGCAGTTTCGAGTTCTTATTTGGCTGTTGTTGTATTTTAAAAAAAGAACAGGTTTATATTTTCAAAAAACTCTAAATTATTTGATAACACGCTTTTTAAACATATTAACAACAGCCAAGGAAGAGTTGGTCTCTAACTGCTAATTAAGTTAAGTAGAACTATTTGTCATTCTAAATTGTCATACACAAGTCAGTCACTCAGTACACCATAAAAAGAAGCTGCAATGATCAATAATTACTTTAAAGAAGTGTAATATTGAATAGAGCTTTTGGTCTGAAGTGACAGCTTGTAAATGAAGATATGTGTGAAATATGTAACACCAAACTGTGTTTCTCGTTTGTTTCACTGCTGTTAAGCACAGGGCTTTTTAAAATTGAAAAAAATCGAGTTTGGTTTGATTTATATTGCATTAGATTTTTTTTTACGACAGACCTGTATTCTTTAACCTGTATGCAAACTGTGAGAATAGAGAGGTACAAGTGATGTTTGTCAACACATTGATTGCTTATATTATTGGTGTGGTTTAAAGGTTAGCAAATGCGAGAGGTTTGTTGCCAAGCTATAACTGGGCATTTAACTGTTATACAAATTCATTATCATCATTCTCATAATACATAGCCAGTCTCTAACAATAGCCAATATTAATCAGAACAAACTCAAACCGACAAATAGCACTTTTCTAGAGTTCAGTAAGAGAGTGTTATCAGTTGTTCAAGAAGCACTCAAAAGGGGTTAACATTTTGTACTTCACATATGTTCAAAAACACATGGATTTGGGAAAACTGTAGTAATATACTGTACATATTTACCTTTGCTCGGGTAAATTCTGTGGGTTTGGGATTGGAGTCATCAGGTACTGCTTACAGATGATATCTTGATGGGATGACTGCTCGCTCGAACATAGCACACAAATTGCTGTTCTAAAAAATTGTGTTGTCATGAGCACTTCCAGGTCATCGGGCCACTATGTCAGAAATCAACAAATTACTATCACTGACCGTTTGCATATTTAAGGAGAAGTAGCCTTTCGTGTTTCCAAACCGTTCAGCATTTTCACCCCCGGGTGAAACTATACGTAGGCTATGTGTGTGCAGTCGATTGAACCCACCACTCCAGGAAATCCACCAACTCCAAAGTACTGCTGACTAACCTGTAAGAAGGAACATATTGTAAAATAACATGCAGCATTGCTTCTTTACAAGCTGAGTCCAAGCGAAATAAAACAAGGTTTAAAGTAGTTATTTGTCTTCTTTAAATTAGCCTTTTGTAAAAGACACTTTCAGAGGAAAGTAAAAAGTATCTATGAATACTGATATGTTTTACAGAGAAACTAAATCCTAACGTAGTCAATCACTTGAGCGTGGAGTAGCTACTGACTTTCCCCGATGAGGTATCTTGACTGTTGGTTTTATTTTTTACATTTGTGAGGACTGTCCTCCACAACAAAATTATAGCAGTTCTCTTATGACACTCGCTGAGTCTATTGCCAGAAGGTCAGAATATGTAAATAAATTGCAACATATATTTCATAATTCAGGAAAACTTGAAATTAAAAACTCTGCATGTAGATAAATTGATGTTAATAGTATTTTCTAATCATGCCATACAAACAAAAACTGTGTAGGATAACTTATTGATATATATGAAATTTGTCAAGAATGGCATGCATAAGCAGTGCAATTCTGTGAAGGCATAATACGCTTATTTTTTACTATCCCAGTACCGTATGGCTGAAATTGACAGGTGAATTTTTAAGAATGGACAAACTTATTTTTTAATGACACCGACTAGAGCAATACCTTTATTTGTATTTTATTTGCAAATTTATAGTTTAAAACGACATAATATCTTGAAATTCGTATTGCATGTTCAACTAAAATATAATTGACTATTAAATAACCACAGCTCAAGGATTTTTTTTACGAAACAGTATTTGTGATATTATTTTTATTATCATCACCTGTTCATTTTCGGCCTACACAAGGATGTTCACCCTTTACATTAATATTTTAAAAATAATTTTGTAAATA
>KZ883209.1:2315-20252 GCA_003456935.1 Machilis hrabei
TTGTAGGGGTGGGTCGAACCCTGGTTTTTGCATCCGAACCGAACCCGAACCCGAACCGAACTTACCAAAAAGTTCGGGTTTGGTTCGGTTCGACAGACGAACCTTCGACCCACCACTAATTTTTTGTAATGTGATCTTTTCCCCCAAAACGCACCGTTTGGAAGATATGGTAATGTCACGTGACAAAAAAAAATGGCGGATTTTCATTTTTTTTTCTGTAGGTTTCGTACCATGCCAAACAACTTTTGTATTTAACATTTTTCTCTATCTGTTGTGCATCATGNTAGACCTACAGCTGTATTATAAGCATGTATATATTCAGAGTTGTGTTAATACACGTGGAATATTAATCGTGCATATTGGGTTGTACACCAATGGAAATTATCACAATGTGAGAATTTCTTCTTTTAAAAAGTAGATAGGCCAATCGATCTATTAATGTAGTATTGATATTAAAATGCAGTGTTTGTGATTTGTCAGGGTTAACTTTAATATTTAATAATTTATAGGTGACCACTTTTTTATGAAGGAAATATTTAATTAGGTTTAAACAAAATGTCCTTCGAGGCCTCCCATCCCCCCACCCACGCAGGGCAATTACGATTTTCGATATTTGAAGGTTGGCAGGTCTGAAAGTGGTTAAAATTAATTTAAAGTTAGCTTCACCGCTAACTCATTTGTATAATTTATCAATTCGTACCTCTGTGTTTCCTAAAGAATGGAAGGTGACAAAAATTACTCCAACCTTTAAAANAGCCACGTTTGGCGCACCTGTACGGGCTTTAAAAATGAATTTGACAGGCGATTACATTTTTTATCATAATAAATTAGAGAGACAATATTTATCCAATTTCAAAGTTTTATCTTAAAGGTAATATTATGGACTATGATATGCAGTAAACTCAGAAATTCAGGTTTCCATTTAAAATTATTTTTATGTGCTGAACATTTTTACCTTTACAGCAGAGTTGCAACCTATAACGTTTGTCTGATATATGCTTAAATCGCAATGTATTTGATATATTTTAACTTCTTGTTTAAAATAAGAAATCCTATATATTTTGTTCTTAAATTAAATTTCAAGCAATGTTTCATTTTAGTCATTCTTACTACAGTTCAATTATTATTCTCTTTGACTTTCAGTTGAGTGGTGGTTGTATCATAAAAACTCATAAAACAGTTGAAATAAAAAACAAGATCAAACTAAAATTTTGATTATTGTGTTAACGGCACCGTCACTGTTAGTGGAAAAGTTTCTTGTGTTTTCTGGTACACGTTAATTATTACAATAATTTAAGTATTTACCATGTTGTTGTTCAAGTTGTATGATCAAGAGAAAACTTCTACTCTCTACCTATAATTGCCTCGAACCATTATTGTGTAACCGTGATGAGAAAGAGCGAATGTTTTCCTGATTAAATTGTTTCACGCAGAACGTCTGACACGTAATTAGCACATTCTTCAGCGCACAATAAATATGTACTTCTATTTATGCAAGGTTCAGAAACATCACTCGTTTTACTTTCACTGACATATCTTCACGATGAAAAGTTTTCAATAATAAAAGAGGTCTCGTGCGCAAATGTAGATTTTGCTATGTGATTTAAGAGTATAACTAAATTAACTTCTGCTTATAGATACACAAAGTCAAAATGATGATTTTTGTTATAATAAGCAGTACACTTTAACAAAAATTAGTTACTGATTAAGTAGATAAAAATGATTAACACAATGTAGAATGTAATTACGTTTCATGTTAACGTAAATAGTCATGCTAACTTGAAATTCTGTGTAATCAAATATGAACATACAGGATGTCCTAAAATACAGGCAAAATTTTGGGAGTATGGCCTATATTCCCCACACGTAGACAAGAAAAAATGTCATATAAACATAAGTCCGGAAATGCCTTGTTTATAAGTTATAATCGAAAGATGATATTCTACGAAATAAACACAGATGTAATTTTTACTTCAACAAGATGTCACATTTTATTTCAATACACATTTACGGCTACTATGACACGTGACTAATGTAATGTATCTTCAATTCAATTGTTATCTACTCACACTTCACATCAGATGCTCAAAATGTCCTCCACCTGCTTCAATTCACGCATGGACACGTGGAATCCTGGAATGTCTCACCCTTTCATAGACCCCAGGGTGGTTGCGAATGGTTTCGCACACATCTACGATGCGGTGGTGAAAAGTCTCTGCATTTGAATTTGCAGTTGCTTTTAAGTGTTACCACAGAAAAAAAATGCATTGAAGCTGGTGGAGGACATTTTGAGCATTTGATGGGAAGTGTGAATAGATAACAATTGAACTGAAGATACGTTAGTCATGTGTCACAGTAACCGTAAAAGTATTCTGTAAATTTGAAATAAAATTTGACATCTATTTTAAGTAAAAATTTAATCTGTGTGTTCATTTCGTACAACATCGTCGTTCGATTATAACTTATGAACCAGGCATTTCCGGACATATATTTGTGTATTTTTTTTTCTTACTTAGGTGTGGGGAATATGCTCCCAAAGTTTTGCCGTGTATTTTTGAGACAACCTGTATAAAATCATAAATGCAAATGGGAAACCTCTCATGTTATTAATGGTGGATTTTCTAAATATCCTCTTAATTAGCTTTAAATTGACATATTCTATTCGATCGAAATATTTTTTTATTATTATTGTGGGGATTATTTACAGTTTAGTTTTAGAGTCGATAAAATGTAGGTGGTAATGATACTGGTTTTTTTTTCACGAAATTTATCCACCTATATTTTATTGTTAGCACAAGAAATACAAGCATTGGAGTGAACCTACGTGTACTGCACTTATCTACAACAGTCACAAGCACGCTCGTTGTTAGTACAAGGGACGCTTTCCAGTAAATTTTGGTAGGTTGTTGTGTAAAAATTCTAAATTTAATGTACACAATACAGGATTGGTGTAATACCTGGCAGCTAAAACTTAATTCAAAAAAGTGCTCAGTTATGCGAGTGTCTAGGAAACGTCAACAAAGCACATGTAACTATACACTTAATGGGAGAACGTTAAATGTTGTAAATGAGTATAAATATCTTGGCGTTATTGTTAGTAGTGACCTTTCATGGAATTCACACGTAAGTTACGTTGTAGGAAAATCGCTACGTAGTCTTCGTTTTGCCCAGAGAATATTGTTTCGATGTCCACAATACGTTAAGCAAATTGCATATAACACATTGGTGCTTCCAATTATCCAATACTGTAGTTGTGTTTGGGACCCGTATGAGGTTGGATTGCAAAATCTTCTTCAGTCAGTTCAGCGTAAGGCGGCTAGATTTGTTTTGGGTCGTTATGGTAGGACAGATAGCGTAACGGAGATGTTAGGCGAGTTGGGCTGGGAATCTCTTAATGTGAAGCGTGAAAAAAGCAGAATTAAGAGATTGGAGCAACTAAACTCCACTCAGTCGCAGTTAAATGTAAGCAAGGTTTTAAAACCTGCAACATATATTGGTAGGCGCGTTCGGGAAGATAAGTTAAGGGAAATCAGCTGTAAATCTAATGCGTATTTTTGGTCATTCTTTCCGAGGTCGATTCGAGATTGGAACCGTTTAGAACGTGAATAATAACTTGTGGTGCCTCGTGCACCCCCTGCCAAGTACCTTACCGGTTGATTGCAGGGTATGATGTAGATGTAGATAGATGATACTACTCAGAATGTGGTCAGTGAAGTAAACGCCAAACGTTCAGTCTACCAGCCCATTCATTCTCTGAAAATCGCAGCAGATAAAAAAATACTTAACTCAATTACATAAGATCACTGTCTCCAAGCACTTTTGTTTCATGTCTTAAGCGACGCCAAATGGTCTGGTCAGTGAGTTTAATAACCAACTATGAATTCTGCCTATGGTGGTCTTAGCTTTTTAATTTTTTCTTTGTGAATTTAATAAGCGTGTACATTATGCAAGTTATTATTGATATGATATGCCGTTTCAAAGGACAATCAAGTGAATGAACCTCCAACAAAGACTCTTCCTAACGAAGTGCCTGTTCTCAACACATCAAGAATATTACGGGTCGCAAACCAAACTTCACATAACATGTCGAGTGAGGAACCTATATTAACTCCCTACTGAGGTCTGATGGACGTATGTTGTACTCCTTTAGTCAACGAAAAGGAAACAAGAAGCCTGTCTACCTGTGCTAATCCCCTGAAACATAAGCGAGCGTGACCAGCCACCGCGATTCAGGTTAAAGGGTGATTAAGAGACTGTAGTAAAAATGCTAAATCCATCAAATTTGCACTTACACTAAATCTGATATCACCAGTCGAATAAGTGTTAAATTCGATGTTTTACAATTTTTTTATAAAATTAGTATTTGTGTAACATACAAAACAATCATATAATGCGTTCAATACGTTTAACCAGCCAACCTAAATAGTGTATGATAATTCGTCACTTCGGTTCTTCACTATAAGAGACACATTCCAATCAAATAAAAAGGTGATTTTTTTTTTCGTGTGAGTAATGGTGTACGATAAAATTAAAAGGTAAGCAACACGTTATTAACTGGCTTTATTTTTTTATTTTAAAGAGTGAATATGTGCAAAGCTCAGTACTCACGGTCACACTTCACAGTCTGCAATCGTGAGCGTTCTTTCTTCTGATTTTGTCACCGATTTCATCTAAATGTTAACCTAGTTTGTTGTAAAAGCTAATGCAATGTATAATTGTCTTGTATGTTACACAAATACCAATTTTAGAAAAAATTAGATTGTATTCAAACCTTCGATCTTTTTTTAATCGGCATTGCAATTTGACGCTGGTTCGTCTGGTGATATTAGATTAGTGTAAGTGCAAATTTGATCGATTTAGCATTTTTACTACATTCGGTAGTGACCCTTTCTCCTAATCACCGTTTTACCTGAATCTCGATGGCTTGTCACATTCGCTTGGGTTTCGGGGGATTAGCACAGGTAGATAGGTTTCTTCTTTCCTTATCTCTGACTATAGGAGCAAATATGAGTACAAGAAACAATGGTGCTGTTGCAGTAAACGCAAAATGTATTCAGGATACAAATCAGCTTAAGTGTGCTGACAGTAAATATAAAAGTGATCATACAAAGAATGCCTAATATCGTTAAAAAATATTTTATTAGAGTTTGGTGTTTGATTCGGGTGATAGAACATATGATTGCAAACTTTGTCATTGCCAACCTGAAAAAAGTACTTTATAATCTCACTTGAAAATACATACCTACCAACTTTTACGATAAAAACGTAATTCGTACGATTTTTTAATTTGAATACGATTTTTAGTGTTTTGTTACGATTTTCCTTCTCTCTCTCTCTCCTCCCCCCCATTCAAATGCAGCTAAATGAGCTAAATATCCCATTACAGCAACCCTTGTCATGTTTTAATAGCACTTGAATTAGCTGCTGCTTGCTTGACGGTTCTTGAAAGGTGACAGCCGTGAAAGAAACACAGCTCTGGTGGCAAAAGACACAATCGGGCCAACACATGTAAATATTAAACATAAAAGTTAACATTTATATAGACNTACAGCTGTATTATAAACATGTACATATATTCAGAGCTGTGTTAATAGACGTGGAATATTAATCGTGCATATTGGGTTGTACAGTGTACACCAATGGAAATTATCACAATGTATTCATTTTCTAAAAACTAGATAGGCCAATCGATCTATTAATGTAGTATTGATATTGAAATGCAGTGTTTGTCATTTGTCAGGGTTAACTTTAATATTTAATAATTCATAGGTGACCACTTTTTTTATGGTGGTGATATTTCATTAGGTTTAAACAAAATTTCGTTCCCCCCCCCCTCCCCCCTTTGATCCCCTGTAGGGCAATTACGATTTTTCATATTTGAAGGTTGGCAGGTCTGAAAATACTTCTCCTCGACACATTGTTGCAGCATTTATTGAATAGCAACTTAAATGAACTTCGTAATTATGTTTACCTGTAAATCGAAGCTTATATTCAGTTAATCACAAATTACGCACTCAGACGGCTTCAGTTTTTAAAAAATACTGCACCACCATGTCAAGGGAAGTATTTTGAAGTGGCATAGTGTGCTACGTTTTCCATTTTAGTCTTTGTTCGGCAGTAGTGACCAGGAATATTTCTCAAATAATTACGTTACTAAAGCTGACACATTATTTACGCCTTAAACTCTTCAATGCTTTGGTTTCACAAAATAATTTACATTTTTGTACGACTTTGATTAGAGTCACAAAGTGTTATATTTTTGGATACTGCATTAAAGGAGCTAAGTGTTTTGTTGTTTCTAAATGTAATTAGTGCTGCTCCGTAGCAACAGTAACCTCACACATCAGTACAAGCAATCATTATTGCAGGAGAAATTGGAAATGTCTTATTTTATTTTCCCAGTCAACCAGAGCTTACTTTACATTCTCTTCCTTGTTACGAACAGTATAAAACGACGAGTTCTAAAAGCTAATTATCATTCAGACAGGTCTCTAACATCGAGAAACATGAATTACGGTCAGGTATGTAACAACGAAAATATAAATATTGTTGAATTACTAGATCATCATTATATTTCATTGAAACGTAAATAACTAATGTTACTTACGGTGACGCTTGTGTAAAAGTATACCATTTTTTACTTTTCAGATTGCTATTTTTGCCCTTGTGGCACTTGTGTGTAGCGTTTCTGGAGGCTACCTCAGATATGGTGGCTATGGAGGATATGGTGGTTATGGAGGATATGGTGGTTATGGAGGACATGGTGGCTATGGAGGACATGGTGGATTTGGAGGCTATGGAGGATATAGTGGGCATGGAGGATTAAGAGGCGGCAATGGAGGATATGGAGGCTACGGTGGATTTNGTCATGGTTTTGGTGGCTTTGGCCGTTAAACTGCATCATTGTGTTGAATAATTAGATGTAGCCTACATGAAACAATTTTGTACCTTTTACCAAATAAAATATTGAAAAGTTTATTGAACTTGTCCTTTAAACTAAAATGGAAATGATAATTGAAATATTACGTGCATGTACGAGTACATTATGATACGATATAATGGATTTTCTTAATATCCTCTTCATAAGCTTTAACTTGTTGTATTATCTATTCGAATGAAATAATGTACATAAAACCAATTCTAACTCAAATCTTACTAATATTACAATTTTTAAGAATGCATCTCAACACTTTCTTAAAGTTATTATTTAGTTGTAATGTTGTAGATACAATCAAATGGGTTCAAATTTTACCACACTAATTTATTTTGCAAATGATAACAGAGTCAATATTAAATTGTGTATACATTTATTTATTTGTATGCAAGAAAACCTTTGAAGATGAATCAGTATATGTTTATCGTCAGACTCATTTAATTAGATATTAAAACAGGTTTGAGAATATAAATGAAATTAATATGCAGTATGTTATATATCAAGAGATGTTCAATCGTACATTTTAAATACTATATTTTCATTTTCATGAGTGTAACGTTTGCAGACTTTCTTGACTGCGTTGACATTCAAAAGCCGTTGAACATATTTCGTAATAATTTGAAGCTACCAAAAAAATTGAAAAATTATTATCTTGAAATTTTTTGAAATACTCCAATAATATATATATATATATTTAGAATTCGCTATTTATTACAAGATATCGCTGTCACATACTTGTTACTCTTGGCTGGATTAAGGTATTTTTCAAGTGTTGTTAACAACATCTCTTTGTATTATACGGTGCATTATACACGGTGTCCCAAAAGTGCACGGCAACCATCGGTAATAGATTACTCATATGTAGAGAATAAAAATATTTTATATAAACATGGGTCGGGAAATGCTTAGTTACTGAGTTATTGTAAGATTTTCGAGGAGCCAATGTATCAGTTAATGTAATCAAATCCACACTCTTTCTAAAAAGAACTTGGGAACGTGTTCGGCGATAAATGATACGTCGAGCTGAAGCCCGTATTCAAGCAGAACAATTTCTGTAAGGTAATGTGAAGATCTTTTAATTTCCTTCCTTTGTAACTTTTGTCAATCTTTCGATTTCGGAAGCTTATGGCGTATGATGCTGAGTGTCCATTTTTNTATCTCTGTATGTCTGTACTTTTTCTTCTTCATTTGTTTACTTATGTGACACGATTTGTGTAGGCTTTAACAAGAGTGTGGATTTGATTATATTAACTATTTGATACATTGGCTCATCTTACTAAGCATTTCCCGATCCATGTTGATATAACTTATTTTTACTCTCTACATATAAGGAATCTATTCCCGAAGTTTTGCCGTGTACTTTTGGGATACCCTGTATATAAGTCGTACATTTATTTCGCTTTTATTGATTGGTACTTTGTATTCAACAAAATATAACATATGTTCACGTTACGTACAGCTTATTTTATCTAATCTAAAGTTAATATAAAATATATATTCAATACATGTAGGTTGTTAAGAAACTAATTCTCAATTATTTATTATGTAGTTTTACATTGTGACGTATATAAGAAAATGGAGTAAAATGCGCTCTTATTCGATTGCTATTTGCAACAAGAAAAATGGCATTTGAAGCCCAAATACCATTATAAAATCTAGAGTTGAAAGTTAAGTTCTAGCTACTTCAACATCTTACCCCGCAATCACCATAATGGCATTTGGCCGGGGGTACGACAGTACCATATGTTACGAATCCATGTTTACGCGAATCCAATCTCGAATCGTTCTAGGAAAAAAAAGGACTAAAAGTACGCGTTAGTCTTGCATCTGATTTCCTTTATTTTATCCACACGGTCGCGTCTAGCTATGTAAGTTGCAGGTTTTACTGACCTCACCCACATTTACCTGAGAATGAGAACTGGTTAAATGTTCTAATCTCCTAATTGTACACGATCGACGATATACATTGCAAGGTTCCCAACCTAACTGCTCTAACATCTCGGTTACACTATCCATCCTTTCCCATTGATCCAAAACTAATCTAGCTGCCCTTCGTTGTACTGACTGAACATGATTTTGTAACCCTACTTCATAGGGGTCCCAAACGCTACTACGGTATTGGATAATAGGGAGTACTATTGTATTGTACCCAATTTGTTCGCAATTATAATTTCTGAAGATCCCCTTCATGTGTGCGTATTAAGTATACAGAGTTGTATTATATTGAAACACCTTCTGATTTTACTGACAATATTTTCCCATACGCGTGAATTTATCATCTCCAAAGTCATTGGAAGTCAACTTGAATATATATTTTTAGCAAAGCATAGCTGAGTGGACTAGTACGCCAAATGGTATATCATGAGCAGGTGAAATTATAATAGTGATCCTGGGTGAAATCTTAGATGGAATATTTAAAAGAAAATTACATCAACGATATTGAAATAAAATGTTTTTGGNAGTGACGTAGCTGATCAATTATTTTGAAATAAAATAAGCTCGAGACCATTCTGAAATCGTTTTAAATAAGAAATACAGGTACATGCTTCTATGAAAAGTTCATTTCCCTTTTAATATTCACGATATCTATTATCACTGTAGGTAGCTGGTCACATTACAGTTCCAATGTGTTTCAACACAGGGAAGCTTATGGGCTACAACAACAATGATGCTTTTTTACTAATACTTGCCAGACCAACGCATTTAACACCTCTTTGTCACTATATATTTTAGGGTATCTCCTAAAACAAATTCATACTACCCTGATTTCTACGCAATGATCAGGAGTATTTTTAATTAAAACCTACATTATATGGTCTCAAAACGGTTAATTGATATTAAATGGATGGACGCACCTCCACGGTGTATGNAGTCTGCTTATTATGTTAGCTAACATAAGAGTTATAAGGGATTTCAGAGGAGATATTCCTATCGCATGTCGTGACGTCATAGCGTTCATCTGTTATGATGTGTGTTGATACGTCTGTTAAAGTAAGGTATTGGGCCTGTATGCCTTGTCGTAGTGTTTATCGCTACGTCACAGCATCCGTCTGTTGTGATAACTGTTCAAATATGGATGGAACCTTACGTGGGCTGGATAGGTATACTCCCGTTTATGTGAAGCCGTTTGTCACGTGATACTGGATATTTTAATTTATATTACGTTGTACTTTCATTTAAGTGAAAACAAAATAATTGTAACTGTAAAATCTAAGCGGCCCGACAACGATTTGAACCAGCTCAATGCCCGAGACCGGCTATGGAGACCAACGAGTTGACTAGGCTTTTTTTAATTTTACACATAGCGTTGAAATTGGACTTGGTAATGGACCTTCCGTGACGTGTTGTGATGTCACTGCCTATTAGATGTTTAAAGAGATTGAGGTCAAAACTATTATTGCTTTAGTTCGATGTTAGTTTTTACCATTATAAGGCTAAGACAAGGATTACAGAGCTTATGATAATAAAGAACATTTGTTTAAAACTAAATATTGTGTTATTTTTAAGAAAGTTAGAAATAGAATTCGAAAAGTAAACATTTTTACAAATAGCCCATACGGTCAGAAAATATTAATTTTTAATCAGAGATATTAACTCTTCATACAAAATAGAAGTTCGAACCTGCGTCACACTTTACCTTAGCTTGAAAAATGAGAAGAAGGTGGTTAGCCTCCTGACGAGCATCTTCAGATGTGAAATATTATTTCAATATTACCTTTGTAACTCGTCCATCCAGAAAACCGTGCCAACTCTATGACCACGAGACGTTTGAAAGACCCACAGTGTATTTGAAATAAATGTAAACATTAATGATGCGAAATGAAAAGTTGACATCAGCAGCTTAATTTTTTATTATTGTGCCTATAGGAGTGTATAGTAAAAAATAAATACACATGCTATGGGATGGAAAACTAGGTGNGGAAGATATGTTTTGCTTACTGATATAGTTACAGCGGTGGGTTCCATTAATATACATCTGGAGATTGCCTCACACTGCTTTTTATTCCACGGTATATGATCGAAGGCTGTTTCCTGTGTATTAGAAACTGACCCCCAATCTTTTTATGTAATGATTTGTAATCAGACGAGTTATTTCAGAATACATTACAGATGGAAAAAAGACTACCGTAGCATGGAAACCGTGCAACGTTGAGCCCTCGGACTAGTAACGCCGCTTAGCGCCGACTTTAAGCTATTACTTGATTCTTGTTGCGTCACCCTACTTTAGTGTGTGCGTTGAAATCAACAAATGTTTTGTGATCGGCCGTTTTTCTGCCATTTAAAAATTAGCTGCCTTGAAAGCAACCCGTGTGTGTGAAGTTTTGTGTAAGATTAAGATTGCCTTTATCATAAGATTAAGTTAAAAAGTGCTTTTGGCAGAGATTGTATGGGCCATTCATAGCAGGGTTGGCATTTTTTCCGGAAAATTTACTTTTTTCCAGGACACTGGAAAGAAATGGATTTTTCCGGAAAANTAGACAAAAGTGGAAAACAACGGACAAAATTGGAAAAAATTGACAAAAGTATGGGGAAAAGAAAAACATTTATTACACTTTACTGTATCAGCTAGGCCCCTCTACAATCCTATATATTACTGATAGGTAATATTTAGGGGCCTAGTCTAGCATAAGTACAACAAATCCACATATACTAATTACAGGCCTGTTAATTATTACGTCATTTAATTTATAATGTTATAATTTAAACGTTGCTTACAATTGAATGATGTGTAGGCCTAGTTGATGGTTTTAATTCACTANTTGTTTGTCAGTCTTCATTNGTANAGCCTTGTGTTTTTCACATTTTTTAGTATGTTTCTTTCAAGTGCTACCAGCCCACGACTACAAGAATACAATATCTNCAAAGAAATAATATTTNCTCTTTATTTGAACATTCATTGACGACAAACAACCCCAGCTAGTTCTTGGTTTTCAGTGTCAAATATTTGCATTTGGTTTTCCTCTTCAAGATGCAAAGAAAAATATGGCACAGTTGACTCCTACAGTGTACATCTAATTCACTTGATAATGTGAGTACTGGACTGTTAGGTCTAAAAAGTAAAATAATTATAATTTTGACTTTTTTAAGACATACAGTAGCAGGCAGGCCTACATTAAAAAGAGGCACGATAACTGGTGCCTGTGAGGAATGGCTTAATTTATTGGAGAATAAAGAACTTCAGTCACATGTAGACAAAGTAAAAAAAAAGATGAAAACAAGCTGTTAATCCCGCATATTTCCAGGCAAATATGCTCCCATCCTCAATACGCAGGTCAAAAATTAACTACTCAAGACGAGGAAGCTGCTAGAAATTGGTTAATGGCATTGGCTCCTGATTGTGTTGCTATCCTGATTGCTTATTGTACTGAAGATAAAGCCCGGGACATACACATCGCACGCCCTGCACGCTAGTAAAAAATACCCGGTTCACGAACATCGCTTCTGACGGAGAGAAAATCCAATGTGCTGCCAGCCTGCCAATCTATTACCTACGATACTAACTACAGAAATAACCTGAATGCCATCTACCATTGAAACTGGGTACCACTGACTTAAATCATTTGTTTATACATACAACAACAGCAAAAAACAATAATTACTTCTCTTAGTTGAAATTAATTGTTATTTTTATTGTTAGATGGTTTTTCTGGAATTCCAATTAATCGTAAATAGGCTTTTAAGCACGTGTGCTGATTTCGTTCTTCTTCTATTTCGAAAACACAAGCATAATTAATATCGATATTCGGAAAGTATACACCAAACGCAAAGAGGATACTAGCGTCACGGATAGAAAAGTTAAAAGTTGAAATCGTTTTTACTAGCGTTTGTTTAGAGTCAGTAACCAGTAGCAACCAGAAGCGTGCAGGGCGTTTTCTGTGAACGCCATCATCGAGATCCTATACTTGAACTTTCCCATTCCGGCGCGAGCAGGGCGTGCGTGCGATGTTTATGTCCCGGGCTTAAGGATCTGTTTCCAAACAAATTTGTCTGTCCAGAAATCAAATACAAAGTACCGTAACACAAAGAAATTGGTGGAAAAGTCTTCAAGGGAAACCGACTATGATCGTACCTTCATTGATCTGGCCATCCATTTGCTTTCATGTCCTGCTAGCTGTTCTTCAATCGAAAGGATTTTTTCAAATTTTAGCTTTGTACATAGTTAGATTAGAAAACAAATTAGGGCTTGAAACTGCATCCAAAGTTTTATTTTGTTACAGGATGTTGCGTGGCTTTTCAGACATTGACTGGTAACTCGTAACTGAGAGAGTAATTAAAGATAAACATGAAATGATACTTAGTTTATTTACTTTTTTCCAGGACGGCAAAAATTGGAATTTTCCACATGTGGAATATTCCGGCCAACCCTGGTTCATAGAGAAAAGACTGGTTTAAACGATTCAAAGAATGTCGAACGTCAATTGATGATGAACCTTAACCTGGACATATGAGTGACCTTTTTGGCCTCGAGCTTAGTTAAATTCGCATATCACTTATGGCGGCGGTATACGGGTTCATCAATGGGTTAACAAGAAACGTTCTCAAACGTACTGCACATCAGTAATAATGCACATGAATACTCTATTAATCATTGAAGTTGATTTTAAAGTGGCATCGGCCTTTTCACCCACTGATGGTCACAACTCGCTGGTGAATAAAATCATTTCCCCATTAAACTGCGATATTATGCGATTCAACTAAGGTTGAGGTCTACCTAGGGTTACTGGCTGAGCTGAATTTTCTCAACTATAACGTAGTTAACTCAGAAATACAGGTTTCCATTTAAATTTATTTTTAATGTGTCGTACATTTTGACCTTTACAGCAGAGTTGCCGCTTACAACGTTTGTCTAATAATTTTTAAATTGCATAGTATGTTATATATACTAATGTCTTGTTTAAAATAGGATATCCTATGTATTTAATTCTTAAATTAAATTTGTAGCACTGTTTCATTCTAGTCGTCTTTACTACAAATAAGTATTTACCATGTTGTTGTTCAAGTTGTATGATCAAGAGAAAACTTCTACTCACTATTTATACTGCTTCGAGTCATTATTCTGTAAACGCGATGAGGAAGAGTGAATGTTTTCCTGATTAGATTATTTCACGCAGAACTCATGACGTAGGACACGTAATTAGCACATTTTTCAGTGCACAATAAATCTATACTTCTTGTTACTGCAAGGTTCAGAAATATCACTAACTTTACTTTCACTGTTATATCTTCACGAATTTCACAAGGAAAGTTTTCAATAATACAAAAGGTCTCGTTCACAAATGTAGATATTGCTATGTGATTTAAATGTATAAATATATTAACTGCTGCTTCTAGATACATAAAGCCTAAATGATGACTACACTTTAACAGAAATTAGTTACTGATTAAGAAGATAAAAATAATTAACACAATACTTACGTTTCGTATTAATGTAAATAGTCTAGCTAAATTGGAATTCCATGCAGTTAAATGTGTATGTATAAAAATGTGCCCGAAGAAGTATGTATAATTTATTTTACACTTATGTCTCGGGATTATTTGATCTTATTTCACCAAAAGCTACACCATTCGTTTTAATATTCTTCAACTTACAGAAAAAGCATATTTCTCCTGTTGCTGAAAGTGCGCGTTTTTTTCTTTTTCTTAAAAGAAATATATTGAGATGCGCTTTTTATAACAAAAAACTAAGGCTAATCTAACCATAGTTGGTGCTGAGTAATTATTTGTCTAATCACCAGGCGATGAAGGTTAGGCAACGTTTTTATCCACTGAAGCAAAATAAAAGATATTACGGAAGGAAATAATTCACCGATGAGTAATAACTAATAACCAACGTAAAGCATGTGAACATAGCAGAGAATTGAAGAGCTTATTTGAATGTCACTGGTAAAAATATGTAGTACACACGAATATACACCAAATGTGATTTTTTGTGTATAACAGTGGTGTTACATATAATTCGTAATTTATCTTTATTGCTGAGAAGAACTGAAAAACATAAAGCGAGGAACAAATGAGATGGGATGGAAATAATAGTTGCCTACAGTGGTCATAAACAATGCCACAACCTAAATTTAAACCTGGAGCTAACTAAAGTATTTGATATAAAGTATACACATCTACAGCGTCTAAGATCCTATTTTTTATTCCACTTTAAAATGACCAAATGAATTCATTAAATGTAAGCAGCATGGTGACATTATGTGAGTGTTTGAAAATGTGACCGACCTCCTTTGGAATAATGATCAATACGGATACAGCTTAGACCTCATGACTGAGCTGTTTTTCAAAATGTCACTTTTATAAATCCTCCTTGTTATTATATATTTTTTCATAAGAATAAAATGGAAAACAAATCTCGGTTCAGTTTCAGTGTAAGAACGCAAGCGAATTTGCTCAGTTCTCAGGAATTTATATGGTGGTTTTGACCATACTTTTACCAATCTTCAAGTAAGGACTTATTTCATGTACATACACAACAATGTCGTGTTCAGTGCTAATTTATTTTTGTCATTATTTTAACAACTTTTTTATAGCCAACCTGAAAATGTATGTAAAAACAGATATATATTTTTTTAAATAATACAATAACTTGAACAATATTTAAATGTACGCTTTTATTGAACGCGTGACGTCAAGATTTAAGTTATATTTCTGGTCACAATTACCAAAAAAGACTCGGATGAAAAAATTACTATATCATCTCACTTGAAAATACGAGTACTTTCCTTGATGTATTGGTGCAGCATTTATTGAATAACAATTTAAAATAACTGCGTAACTATGTTTACCTGTAAATCAAAGCTTAAATTATTTTCAATTAATCACAAATTACGCACTCAGGCGGCTTCAATTCTTAATAAATGCTGCACCACCATGCCAAAGGAAGTATTTTGAAGTGACATAGTGTGCTATGTTTTCCAATTTTTACTTTTTTCGGTAGTATTGACCAAAAATATATCTCAAATCATTACGTCACTTATGCCGACCCATTACGTACGCCTTAAACTTTTCAATCATTCGGAATGTTTTGATCGACAAAATAATTTACATTTTGGGCATGATTTTGATTAGAGTCACAAAAGTTAAATTTGTGGATACTGCATTGAAGGAGCTAAGTGTTTTGTTATTATTAAATGTAATTAGTGCTGCTCCGTAGCACCAGAAACCTCTTTCACATCAGTACAAGCAGTCATTATTGCAAGAGTAATTAGAAAATTGTTTTTCCTCAATCAACCAGAGCTAACTTTACAATCTCTTTTTATGAACAGTATAAAACGACGAGTACTAAAAGCTAATTATCAGTCAAAGAGGTTCCCACTACCGAGAAACATGAATTACAGTCAGGTAAGGACCGACGAAAAGATAAATATTGTTAAATTACTTGTTCATCATTCTATTTCAATCAACCATAAATAGCTAATGTTAATTACGACGAATCTTGTGTAAAAGTAAATAGGTATAACTTTTTTGTATTTCCAGATTGCTATTTTTGCCCTTGTGGTTCTTGTAAGTAACGTTTCTGGAGGCTACCTCAGATATGGTGGTTATGGAGGCAATGGAGGATACGGTAGCTATGGGGGGCATGGTGGTAATGGAGGCTATGGGGGGCATGGTGGCAATGGAGGCTATGGTGGATATGGAGGCTATGGAGGATATAGTGGATATGGAGGATTTAGAGGCAGTTATGGCGGCCATGGAGGATATGGTGGATATGGAGGCTACGGTGGATTTGGTCGTGGTTTTGGTGGCCTTGGCCGTTAAAGTGCATCATTGTGAAGAATAATTTGATGAAGCCTATATGAAACTATTTTAACAAATAAAATTTTGATAAACGAATTGATCTTGTCCTTTTAACTAAAACTGAAATGATAGTTGAAATATTCCGTACATATACACCATCATCAGATATAAAGGAACTCAAATATTACTTAGAAACTGCATCAAATGTTTTTACAATATTAACAGTAAAACACACTGAAAATCGTTCATGATATTAATGGTGGATTTTTTTAATATCCTCTTAATTAGCTTTAACTTGTTTAATTTTCTATTATAATGAAATAATGTGCATAAAACCGATTCTTAATCAAATCTTACTAATATTAAAATTTTTAAGAATGTGTCTCACCACTTCCTTAATGTTATTATTCAGTTGTAAAATTGTGAACAAAATCAAAAGGGTTCAAAGTTTACCACACTAATTTATTTTGCAAATTATAACATAGTCAAACTTAAATTGTGTATACATGTATTTGTTTGTGTATACGTTTATTTATTTCTCTGCTAAGAAAATCTTTGAAGATGATTGAGTATATGTTTATCGTCAGATTCATTTAACTAGATATTAAATGAGGTTTGAGAATATAAATGAAATTAATATATGTTATATCAAGCCATGTACATTTTAAATACTATATTTTTCTTTTCATTCGTGTAACTTTTTCAGACTTTCTTAATGAGCGTCTCTTTTAACATTCATATGCCGTTGAACAGATTTCGAATTAATTTGAAGCTAGCCAGTATTATTATAACTGACAACAAATTATTATCTTGAAATTGTTTGGTATACTTCAATAATATCTGGNNTTTTTTTTTAGAATTCGCTATTTTTTTACAAGATAACGCGGTCACGTACTTGTTAGTCTTGGCTGGATTAAGGTATTTTTGAAGTGTTGAAAAGAACATCTCTTTATATTATATGGTACATTATATAGAAACCGTAAATGTATTTCGTGTATATTGATTGGTACTTTCTATTCAACAAAGTATAACATATGTTCACCTTACGTACAGCTTCTTTTTTCTAATCTGAAGTTAATGTAAAATATGTTTTCAATACATGTAGGTTGTTAAGCAACTAATTCTCAATTATTTATTCTGCAGTTTTACAATGTAACGTAGGGGCCTATACAGGGTGTCCCATTTTAAGTGCCCAGGGCCGATAACTTTTCAGATTAACAGTTTCATGAAAAACGTTTCAGACAAAAGTTGCTAAGTTTTGA